>JAJIYU010013601.1:0-13741 GCA_030144865.1 Tinospora cordifolia
GGGGTGGACGACGAAGAAGATGGGTTAGGGTTTTGAAAATGTAATAAAAATATTTATTTTTAAACCCTTATATTCTATGCTTATTTGTAAAAAGGTCCTTAATTTTTTTTTTTATTTATTAAAAACTCCCTCCCAACGCCCAGACCAGCGCCTAGGCACTGGGAGGAATTGGACGACTAGGCGGCGCCTTGACAACACTGATAAAAATCGAACACAAACTAGGACGGTTGAACTCTGCACCAGATGCACTAAGCTCCAAAGTGACATTGGAGACAATAGCTGCTGTCACTGTATTGCTAAATGGGTTCTTACCCCGTATCAAAGATGAAATAACCAAAGATCAGATTTGTGTCAAACTAATGTAACAGACTTTAGAGGGGTCAACTAGGAGGTTTTGGCTAGATAATGGTGTTATCTATGTCAAAGGAGGACAGATTTACATTCCCAACGGCAAGAACTTGAGAAGAGAACTTCTCCGAGAAGCATATGACTCCTTTGGGTAGATCACGTAGGCATTTGAGTGTACTCATGCATTGTTAGCACGCTCTTGTTATTGGCCAAAGATGGAGGAGGAGATCGAGTTGTTTGTAAAAACTTGTCTTGTTTGTCAACAAAATAAGACAAAAAGGAGAAAGGAAGCAGACTTGCTGCAACCTTTACCAATACTTGATAAGCCATGAAGAAGTGTTTTCATAGACTTCATTATCGGGCTTCCAAAAGTTAACGACATGAGCTCTATCAAGGTGGTGAAGGACAGATTCTCTAAGTATGCTATTTTCATTTTAGCCCCTATAGGATGCATGACTGACAGTGCAATCGACCTATTTTTTAAAATATGTGGTGAAATATTAGGGAGTACTCGAGGACATCATCAGTGATCGAGACAAAAGATTCATTAAGAGATTCTGGACTGCATTATTCAAATTCTTTGGTTCAAAATTAAAGTTTCTATTGCCAGTCATTCTCAAACTGATGGCCAGACGGAGCGAATAAATGGCTTATTGGAGGAGTATCTGAGGTAGTATGCGAATGTCAGCCAAAGCAATTGGGTTGACTTACTTGATACAGCCCAATTGTGCTACAACTTGCACAGAAGCTCATCTATAGGGCTAAGGTTGTTTGAAGTTGCAATGGTCACCAACCAGTTACGCTACTTGAGGTGGCAAAGTTCAAAGCGATGGGATCCAGCCCAACAACCTATAGATTCACTATGAATAAACAGGAACTCCTAGATGAAGCAAGAGAAAGCTACAAGGCGTATGAAGAAAAAGGCTGATAAACATTGGAGGGACTTGAAGTTTCAAGTTGGAGAATAGGTCTTATTGAAGATACATATACAAAGTTGAAAGAAAATATGTAAGAACATAACCCAAAAGGGTTTGGCTTCAATATATGAAGGACCAGTTGAGATAATTAAAAGAGTTAAAAAGGTAGCATATCGAGTGAAGCTACTAGAAAGATTGTAGATGCACCCGACATTCCATGTGAGTTTCCGAAAACCATTCCATCCAGTTGTTGATAACTGTCTTCACTTCCAACACGTTTAGGTACTTGACCCAGGCCTATTCTCAAGTAACTGCAATCAAAGTGCCCGTAAGCATCCTGGTCATGCACCTATACTTGTAGGCAACCCATCTCTTTGTCACATACTTGTGATTGTTCTATCATGTTTCTATGACCACTAGCAACCATCTGGATTGTGTGCCAATAACCATTGGCAACCGTCCAGGTCGTGAATAACTGCATGCAACGATCCAGGTTATAGGCAACCATCTAGGTCGTGCATAACTGTGAGCAACTATCCTGGATCGTGCATATAAGCAACCATTTGGGTCATAGGCAACCGTGTAGGTCATGGATAACTGTGAGCAACCATCCTGGGTTGTGCATAACTATAGGCAACCATTCGGGTCATAGGAAATCGCCTAGGTCGTGCATAACTATGAGCAATCATCCGGGTCATGCGCTAGTAACTCCAAGTAACCGTCTTCTTGTTGACCTGCTCACTTTGCACCTTGCTCCATGTTGCATAGTCACGTGCAGTCACATCAAGGTACGAATCCCTCCTAAATTCAACCCTCAGCTAGGTATTATACTGGCCTAGCCCAGCTTCTCTGGAGTTTAGCTATTGAGGGGGTGACAAACCATCCCTAGCTGAAGTGTTCGATGTCCTTATCGAGCTATGGTATTGTTAAATTTCCTTCTCGATTTGCCACAGTGTGGTGTCTCTCTTAGGTAGGCTCAGTTAGCCTTGGTACTTGATCAGGTAATACACTCTTTTGTTCTTCTTGCTTTGACCATGAATCTAATGATCCAAAATTTCCTCCACCTTGCTATCAAATTCTTTTCTCACTGACAGTGGTGCACGTTTTGATACTCTTCGGCTGTCACTCAAAAGATTTGGGTGGAATGGGTTCAAGAAACTCACATGGAATTTCGGGTGCATCTTTAATCTTTCTAGTAGCTTTACTTGATATGTTACCTTCCCAACTCTTTTAATTATTTCAGATGGTCCTTCATACCTCGGGACCAGACCGTTGTGTGTTGTCTTTTTACGTATTTTCTTCCAACTTTGTGTAGGTATCTTCAATAAGACCTATTTTCCAACTTGAAACTTTAAGTCCCTCCGATGTTAATCAACTTTCTTCTTCATATGCCTTGAAGCTTTCTCTTGCTTTGTTTATGAGTTCTTGTTTGTTCATAGTGAATATGTAGGTTTTCAGACTAAATCTCACTGCTTTGAACTTTGCCACCTCAAGTGGCGTGACTGGTTGGTGACCGTTGCAACTTCAAACAATAAAATCTCTGTAGATGAGCTTCTGTGCAAGTTGTAGCAAAATTAGGTCGTGTCAAGTAATTCAACCCAATTGCTTTGGTTGATATTTACATAATGCCTTAGATATTCCTCTAATAAGCCATTTACTCGCTCCGTTTGACCATCAGTTTGAGGATGACTAGTAGTAGAGAACTTTAATTTTGAACACAAGAATTTGAATAATGTAGTCCAGAATCTCCTAGTGAATATTGTGTCCCAATCACTGACGATGTCCTCGGTACTCCCTAATATTTCACCACATATTTGAAAAGTAGGTTGATTGCACTGTCAGCCATGCCTCTTACAGGGGCTCGAATGAAAATTGCATACTTAGAGAATCTGTCCCTCACCACCGTGATAGAGCTCATGCCTTAACTTTTGAAAGCATGGTAACAAAGTTTATGGAAACACTTCTCCATGACTTATCAAGTATTGGTAAAGGTTGCAGCAAGTCTGTTTTCTTTCTCCTTTCTATCTTATTTTGTTGACAAACAAGACAAGTCTTTACATATAACTCGATTTCTTCCCCCATCTTTGGCCAATAATAAGAGCGTGTTAACAATGCACGAGTACAGTCAATGCCTGGATGATCTGCCCATAAGGAGTCATGTGCTTCTCATAGAAGTTCTCTTCTCAAGTTTCCGTTGTTGGAAACATAAATTCGTCCTCATTTGGCATAGATAACACCATCATCTAGCCAAAACCTCCTGGTTGACCCCTCTAACACAACTCTAATCGTTGACATTTTCATCTTTGATAGGGATAAGAACCCATTCTGCAATATGGTGACAATAGCTACTGTCACTTTGTGGCTTAGTGCATCTGGTGCAGAGTTAAGTTGTCTTGGTTTGTGTTCGATTTTCATCTTGAACTCTGGAATAAAGTCGAACCATCTTGCCTGTTTTGAGTTGACTATCTTCTGGGTTAAGAAGTAAGTAATTGGGGCGTTGTTAGTTCTTACTATAAAACTAGTTCCCAGTAGGTCTTGCCTCCAAGTTGTCACAGACCAAAATTCTACCACCTTAATCTTATAGTTTTGCCTTGGAAGGTTAGAGGCATTGGTGGAGAATTTTACTACATTAAGGAAAATTCTAGAATACGATGGAATTTCTTGAATAATCTATAATGTTCTAGAATAATCTAGAATGTTCTGGAGTATTCTAGAATATCATGGAAGACCCTAAAATATTCTAGAAGGTTCTAGAATGTCAAGGAAGCGTCTGGAACATTTTGGAAGGTTTTGGAATATTATAGAACCTTGTGGAATGTTTTGGAAGCTTATGGAGAATTCTCTAAGTCTAGATATTTCTAATGGTGCTAGATATTTCTAAGAGTGTAAGATATTTGTAAGGGCATAAGATATTTTTATGGATCCCTTTAGATGTACAATATAGACCATAAGATCAAATTGATCTCCACCGTCCATTGAGGAGGTGGAAAGGCTATAAATAGGTGGCCTTGGTCATTTGGCAAGGCATCAATCAATCAATAATCAATTAATCAAACCAAGAATCAAAAGCATTGTAAAACATTCTCCAAGTAATAAAGTTCTATTGAGTTCTCTTCTTCTCTACTTGTATTCTTCTTTTCCACTATGCTTAGCTTGTGCCTTACACATCTAAGGAGGGTTTAGGTTGACTTAGTCACTAAGGAGCAAGTATCTAAGTGCTGTACGGGCAAGAAAAGAATAGGTCCGTGATAGTTGGTATCAGAGCCATCATTTCCTTTGAGGGCCAAAGCTAGCATCAAGCAAGTATGTCGAGTAGCGAGACCACTCTTGCTGGTGGTGTTAGTGGTGAGGATCAAGGAGGAGAGAAGAGGAGGAGGTCGAAGTCTCGTGGAACAAACAAAGAAGGGAAGGAAATGGGGGACGTGGACACAAGGCTCATGAGGGTAGAGCTTTCAATAGCCGATGGGGAGGGCAAGTTTAGGGAGTTGGACTCACATCTAGAGGAAATTGATGGGAGGTTCGACGAGCTCTGTGAGGAAATGATGGGAGCCCTGATCGAGGTTACCGGTAAGTGTTCACAACTAGAGACTTCTTCAAGTTCTCTTTCTAGTGAACTCTTTATCCTCCAAGAAGAGAACAAAGCTCTAAAAGAAGAGCTCAAGGGGGTCCATGTGGAGTTGAAAAATATGAGGGAAGAGATGGTGCTTTTGAGGAAAGGACTAGCTCATGATGGGGGAGCCACCTCATCCGTCCCAACTCCAACTCCTTCAATGGTGAAGGTTCCTAAACCCAAGGCTTACAAAGGGGCTAGGAAAGGAGGTAGACAACTTCTTATGGAGCTTGGAACAATACTTCCGGGCTGCCAATGTTGTGGAGGATGCTAGAAAGATAGACCATTCCTCACTTTATTTGGAGGATATCGCGATGCTATGGTATCATCGTAGGCATGGCGAAATTGAAAGAGGAATTTGCACCATTGCTATGTGGGACAAGTTCAAAAGTGAGCTCAAGCGCCAGTTCTACCCCGAAAATGTAAAGAAAGAGGCCCGAGCAAGATTGAGGAGAGTTACCCAAAAGGGAAGCATTCGAGATTATGTTAAAGAATTCTCAGAAGTGCTCTTGGAGATTCCCAATTACCCTGACAAGGAGGCTTTCTATGCTTTCTGCTATGGCCTACAAAATTGGGCCAAGTTGGAGATCGAGAGAAGAGGTGCACAAGACCTCGCTTCTACCATCGCTATTGCCAAATCCCTTACCGAATTCAAGAAAAGCGAGAATACCAAGCCAAAGGGGAACAAAGGCCATAGTGGGGGAGGAAGCAAACCATACAGAAAAGGAAGCTCGAAGCCAACCTACCACACAAAGAAGGAAGCTTGAAGCCAACCTACAAGGAGGCGACTTTTAAGGGGAAAAGGGATGACAAAGGTAAGTGCCCTCCTCTCAAATGTTTCTTTTGTCCACACGTAGCCCGAGAGTGTCCAAAGAGAAGCCAACTCTCGGCCATCATTGAAGAAAGAGAGCAAGCTTTTAGGCAACAAGCAGAGACGAGTATGGGATCTCTCCGTATCCCTAACTCCATCAAGGCCAATGTTTAGGTGCCCAAGTCTGAGAAAAAGGGTTTGTTCGTGCAAGTGAAGATTGGAGGACAAGTAGCACGTACCTT
Organism: Tinospora cordifolia; assembly: GCA_030144865.1. Taxonomy (NCBI): domain Eukaryota; kingdom Viridiplantae; phylum Streptophyta; class Magnoliopsida; order Ranunculales; family Menispermaceae; genus Tinospora; species Tinospora cordifolia. The sequence goes on from JAJIYU010013601.1 coordinate 5,929, forward strand.
AGTCGACATAGGAGCAACGAACAACTTTATTAAAGAGGAAGAAGTGAAGCGCTTGGGTATCGCCTACGTTGGAGAAAAAGGATGGTTAAAGGCAGTAAACTCTCAACCAAAGCCCATCCTTGGTACTGCTTGCAACGTCAAAGTAAACCTTGGTGAGTAGTCTGGCCTTATTAACTTTTCTGTGGTTCCTATGGACGATTACTGTGTAGTACTTGGCATGGAGTTCTTAGACAAAGTAAAGGCAGTGCTGATGCCTTTCGCCAATACGATGTGCATATCGGAGGAAGGACATTCGTGCATAGTACCTTTATCTCGAGGCAAGGGAAGCCAAGTACCTGCACTATCGGCCATGCAACTTTCAGAGGGGCTTAAGAGGGGCGAGCCTACTTTTTTGATGGCAATAAAGGTAGAAATCGAGCAGACAAAAGGCTCAGGTGCCGAAGGAGATCGAAAAAGTCTTGGAGGAATACCAAGACATCATGCCTAAGGAGTTGCCAAAGAAGCTTTCACCAAGGAGGGAGTTGGATCATGTGATTGAACTGGAATCTGGTGCAAGACCCCCTGTTGCGGTACCCTACCGCATGGCGCTTCCTGAACTTGAGGAATTAAGGAGGCAACTTAATGAGTTGTTGGATGCGGGGTACATCCGACCATCAAAGGCTCCATTTGGTGCGCCAGTCTTATTTCAAAACAAGCATGATGGATCACTATGATTGTGTAGATTACAACGCACTAAATAAGATCACTGTGAAGAACAGGTATCCAATCCTACTCATTGCCGACCTATTCGATCAACTTGGAGAAGCAAGGTGGTTTTTCAAGTTGGACTTGAGGTCCTGCTACTACCAAGTGAGGATAGTCGAAGGAGACATTCCAAAGACCGTGTGCGTAACAAGATATGGCTCTTTGGAATTTTTGGTTATGCTTTTTGGCCTAACTAATGCACCTACTACCTTTTGTACACTTATGAACAAAGTGTTCTAACCTTTCTTGGACCACTTTGTCGTAGTGTACTTAGATGATATTGTGGTGTATAGTAAGACATTAAAGGAGCACATAAATCACTTAAGGCAAGTTTTTCAAGTACTAAGGGAAAACGAGCTTTATGTGGAGAGGGAAAAATGCTCCTTTGCCCATCAAGAGGTAGCATTTTTGGGGCACATTATAGGACGAGGGAAGCTATTGATGGATGAGGCAAAGATTCGAGCCATTCAACAATGGGAACCATCAAGGAGAGTTCCCGAGTTGTAGTGCTTCCTTGGGTTAGTAAACTACTATCGGAGGTTCATTCGTGGCTATTCTGTGATAGCCGCACCTTTGACGGACTTACTGAAGAAGAACTGAGTATGGGATTGGAATGAGAAGTGTCAAGGGTCTTTCGAAGCCTTGAAGCAAGTTGTGATGGAAGAACCAGCGTTGGCACTTCCTAATCACACTAAAGCCTTTGAGGTACACACCGATGCTTCTGACTTTGCTATTGGAGGTGTTCTAATGCAGGAAGGACATCCCGTTGCTTATGAAAACACGGAAAGACGGTATACAGTCCAAGAAAAGGAGATGACGGCTGTTGTACATTGCTTACGGACTTGGAGACATTACTGGTTGGGGTCCAAGTTCGTGGTGAAGATTGATAATGTGGCCACAAGCTATTTTCAAGATCAAAAGAAGCTCTCCCCAAAGCAAGCAAGGTGGCAAGACTTTTTGGCCGTGTTCTACTTCAAGATGGAATATAAGCTGGGCAAAGCCAACTTGGTGGCGGATGCATGAAGTTGTAAAGCTAAATTAGCCAGCCTTACTCGACCAAATTGTCCTATCTTGGAGAGATTCAAGAAAGGCACGAAAGAAGATCCTCAAGCCAAGAGACTAATAGAGCTAATCAAACAAGGAAAGGCTCGTAGATTTTGGCTAGAAGATTGCCTAATCCGCACCAAAGGAGAAAGGTTTTATGTACCAAAGTGGGGTGGCCTACACAAAGAGATTATGAATGAATGTCATGACTCCTTATGGGCTGGACATCAAGGAGCACATCGCACGCAAGCCTTAGTGGAACATGCATACTATTGGCCAAATATGCATGATGATGTAGAATTGTACGTGAAGACTTGTCTTATTTGCCTGTAACACCCCGGCTCTCGATCTCCCAGGTTCCCTCGGGCTGTGCGCAGAGATGGCGCGCCCACTAGATTGGGGAAGCAGCCGTTGTATCGTCTGCGGAGAGTCGGGAGTGCTACTTAATTAATTTATCTCTATGGTCTATCCATTTCTTTCAATCTCTTTCTATCTTTCAGGTAATAATAAAACCAATTTAAAATAGACATGAATTTTTTTTTTGAAATAAATTTCTAGGTAAATAAAATAGATCAGCATGACGATTGCAATGAGAAGCATCGAGTTCAAATTTAAACAATTTTAAAATCTCTATAATAAATTCAAAACCTTTCATCACACATAAAAGATCAGTTTGAAGGAAAGGGGCACATCCCCTGTTCAATTAAGTACAAAATATAATGCGCAGAAAAACAATAACAACCTCCCTAGCGAGGTTTCACCAAAAGGTCGGAGTCGCCTAGAGATAGTCAACTCGCTCTGTGTCAACTATCACCTGAAATAAGAAAAGTGGGGTGAGCTCGAGAGCCCAGTGGATTGTAAAACACATTACTAGTATTATTCAGACTAAAATACAAAACAGGCAAACACTTTCATTACATTAGGGTGTTTCAAACACTTCATTATTTTTGTCGTAATTAAGAGCGAAAGCTTTGTGGCCTCGGTGTCCTCCTCATGGTCCGATAGCGAATCTGGAGGTAACGCTTGAGGGCCGGTTACCTTTCGGGACCCTAGTGGGGGCGTGAGGTCTAAAGTAACACCCAGCCCCACAACCAGTCTGGTTGAGGATACCCACGATGAAACCCCAAGGTTAGTCATTGTCCCGGTACGTGGTTTTTGTCTTAATTGAAGCTTCTTTAGTTTCACAATTACATTGCAAATAACATGTCATAAGTAATACGTCAAAATGCATGTCAATCATTTGTGCTAACATTTAAAAAGATTCAATCATGGCACGAACTACTTCATATTATCTAATCATGCGAGTGTGAAAATTTTCAATCAATTATCATGTTAATTCAACATCCAATCAAACATTTCAATCAATAGTCACTCAAGAATAAATCCTAGCATGCTCCTAATTGCGTAATTAAATCAAGCAATCATCATGTTTAATATTTTAACTCCAAATAATAGTAGGGAGTGTAGTAGTCACACCCACTTTTATATTTTTTTCGAGTCGCTCGCGCCTCTATGCCGTCCTAATATTCTTGATCTAAAATTAAAATCAAGATAATTAATTAATTTATGTTCTTATTATTCATCCAAAAATGAATTAAAAACAATTTAAGCTTATATTTTAGACAAAGTAACCCCTTTACTATTTTAAACTTTTAATCTGAAAATAGAAAATTCAAATAATTAATTCTCATGTCCCTTACAATTCATCCACTATAAATGAAAAAATATTCTAGGGCTTGGATACTCTTAAAACTTCCCTGTCCATTTTTTTTCTAAATATTCCTGTACCTAGAAATAAACAAATTGTTGTTGACTTAGAAGCATAAACTCTTAGACCATTGAGTCTAATGGAGAACCTAAAGACAATGCACCAAGAGTCACAGTAGCACGAAAACGCAAAAAGGTACAGTTGGGTTAGAATATATGATAGTTATTACAAGACATAGTATGAGAATTGTAGATCGACTGAAAAAGGTAGTTTAATTCTTAGCTATTCGATCTACGGACTTAGTGAGTAAACTGAGGGAGTGATATATTCTAGAAATTGTGGGATATACCATTTGAGTATTAACTTGATTCAAATTTTGAGGATGAAATTATTTTAAGGAGGGTAGATTGTAATAACCAAAATTTTTGTAATGTGAGCACGTCACCAAAAAATTATATAATATAATATATATAAATTTATTAACTAAGCAAATTATATATATATATATATATAGACACACACACATATATATTTGGATATCATATGGTTAATATAATAAATCAAAAATTGGTTTGATTACAAAAAAAAAAAAATTAAATAAATAAATGAATGATTGTATATATGCATATATAAAGAAGCTCTCTTCATGCTTTGGGCACACACAAATAAAGCACACAAAAAAAGGCGGGGGATTGTTGTCTTCTTCATTCAAGTTTTAGAGCAAGAACAAAGAAAAAAGGAAGAAGAAGATGCAAAAAAAAAAAAAAAAAAAAACAAACAAACAAACAAAGCTAGGTGCGTCTTCTTCTCTTTTAGATTTGGGTTGAAAAGGAAGAACAGGTGAACAAGAACGAAATCCAGAAATTTTGGATTAGGATCGAAGCGAAGAAGAAGATCTAGGCAGATCTGTGGATTTTTAGAGCATTTTCTGTGTGAATCAAAGAGGAAAAAACCAGAAATTTTTGGTTTTTGGCTACTAAACCCACGCACGAACGAAACAAAGAGCAACTGTCTGTTTGATCCGCAAAGAAGGCGACACAACTCAGATTTGGTTCATATCTCGTCGGATTTGTAACAACCAGCCACCATCCCGTTCCAATCTCGCCGAATCTACACCCAGTACCATCAAAACCGTTCCAATCTCGTCGGATCTGGTTTTTCGCACGCATCAACCACCATTACAAGCTTCAAACATTGCCGGACCTGCAACCAGCACCGTCAAAATCCCTTCAATCTCGTCGGATCTGCAGCCACGTCGCTGTTGAGCATCTATTGTGCGTGATTTGCGAAGGCGAAGAAGAACATCGTTGCTAGTGCGTGATTTGCGAAGAAGAAGAAGAAGAAAAATCCAGTTAGTTGTGTGTGGTGTACGTTGTTGCTGTTGTCTTTAGTCTACCACTGCCGCTGCGTAGCTTCTTACCGTCCTCATGGCTGTCCGCCATTTTTGCTGCTTGCTGTTCGCCATCTTTGTTGCTGTCGCATCAAGATTGTTGCTATAGTATTTAGATCGAAACAAAGAAATTTCAAATCTGAAAGTTGTGCATGTTCTGCACGAATAAGAAGAACGAGCCAGCACCTTGCTGTTGGTGTGTTTCCTGTGCAACGAAGCTCAATTGCTGGTGCGATTTGCATGCAAGGAAAAACCTAACAATGGTATAGCTTTTGATTTCGATATTCTTACATTTCAATGTTCATAGTTTAGCGTTATGGATTGAATGAGTGTATTTGGGTTTGCAACAGATTAGGACATCAAATCTTGTTGCAAAGGCGAACAAAAGGGGAACGTGATAGTGAAGAGCTATTGAAGCTTTGGATTCTTGAATCTTATGTTATGGTTAGTTTAGATTAATTTAATTGAGTTGCATAGATGCGAAGAATGAATTTTTTGAGTTAAAAACCATCCGTATGTAAAAATGAAAATTTTGTAACCTCTTTATTGAGGGATTTTTTCGTAGCGATAATCCTATCCTATTTATCATTGCCTTCTATGTTGTTATATGATGATATAAATTTGATGTGGATGATGAATGATAAATTTTGGAGTTATGGAGGCTTAAGATAGGAGATTTAATTATTTTGGGAATTTATGGGAGTCTAATTTTTTTTTTCGAGAGAAATATAATCCTTTCAATCTTAAATCCTTGAGTTGATTATAGTTAAAATAAATTATTTCCTGAAAATAAGTACAAAGGGTGGGATTTGGAAGTTTAGAAATATTTTCAGGTGATAACTAATGTTTCTAGAGTTGAGCTCAAATTTTAGATTTCGAAGTCTTATTTTATTCGTAATAAATTTAATTTTGGTATGAAAAGAGGTATGATTGGAGATTGACTTTAATGGGAGTCTTGATGCGAATATTAAATATTTATTGAGAGTTAAAAGAAAGTTTAAAGGGTTTTAAATATTGAAATTTAATTTATTTAAATTGAAGTAGAAATATGGATTTTTGGGAAAGGCTCCAAGTTAGAAAAGAAAAAAATATCAGACTTCCATAAATTCCCAAGGTAATTAAATCTCCTATCCCGAGCTTCCATAACTCCAAAATTTATCATTCATTGTCCACATCAAATTTATATCATCATATAACAACATAGAAGACAGTGATAAATATGATAGAATTATCGCTACGAAAATCTCTCGATAAAGAGGTTACAAAATTTTCATTTTCACATGCGGATGGTTTCTAACTCACGAAATTCATTCTTTGCATCCATGCAACTCAATTAAATTAATTTAAGCTAACCACAACATAAGATTCAAGAATTCAAAGCTTCAATACCTCTTCGCTATCATGTTCCCCTTTTGTTCACCTTTGCAGCAAAATTTGATGCCCTAATCTGTTGCAAACCCAAATATACTCATTCAATCCATAACGCTAAACTATGAATATCGAAATGTGAGAATATCGAAATCAAAAGCTATACCACTGTTAGGTTTTTCCTTGCGTGCGAATCGCACTAGCAGTTGAGCTTCGTTGCTCAGAAACACACCAACAGCAAGGTGTTGGCTTGTTCTTCTTCTTCGCGTAGAACACGCACAACTTTCAGATCTGAAATTTAAACTTTTTGATCTGAATTTTTTTTCATTTCGATCCAAATGCTGCAGCAACAATCTTGACGCAGCAGCAACAAAGATGGTTGACAACAAGCAGCAAAAATGGTGAACAACAGTGAGGACGGTAAGAAGCATACATAGCGGCAATGGCGGCCTAAAGACACAAGTGGCAACATACACCACGCACACCTAGCTAAGTTTTTCTTCTTCTTCGCGAATCACGCACCAGCAACAATGTTCTTCATCTTTGCGAATTACGCACAATCGATGCTCAACAGCAACGTGGCTGCAGATCCGACAAGATTGAAGGGATTTTGATGGTGCTGGTTACAGATCTAGCGATGTTTGAAGCTTGTAATGGTGGCTGATGCGTGAGACGAACTAGATCCAGCGAGAATGGAATGGTTTTGACAGTGCTGGTTGTAGATCCGGCGAGATTGGAATGAGATGGTGGCTGGTTTTTGCAGATTCGGCGAGATATGAACTAGATCTGAGTTGTGTCACCTTCTTCACAGATCAAACGGACATCTGCTCTTCATTTTGGTCGTGCGTGGGTGTAATAGCCAAAAACCAGATAATTTTAGTTTTTTCCTCTTTGATTCACATAGAAAATGCTCCAAAAATCAATAGATTTGCCTAGATCTTTTTTCACTTCGATCCAAATCTGAAATTTCTAGATTTTGTTTTTGTTCCCCTGTTCTTCGTTTTTGCCCCAAATTTGAAAGAGAAGAAGACGCATAGTGTCTTCTACTTCCTTTTTTTTTGTTCTTGCTTTAAAACTTGAATGAAGAAGACAATGATCCCCCCCTTTTTTTTGTGTGGTTGGTTTGTGTGTGCCCTAAGCATCAAGAGAGCTTCTTTATATATGCATACATGTGTATTTATTTTATTATTATTATCATTATTATTGTTATTATTATTTTGTAATCAAACCAATTTTTGATTTATTATATTAACCATATGATATCCAAAATATATATATATATATTTTGGTGACGTGCTTGCGTTTCAAAAGTTTAGGTTATTACATTGCCAACAAGACAAGGTGGAACAAAATCATCCTATTGGATTACTTGAGTCCTTACCCATCCTCGAGAGACCTTGGAAAAGTGTCTCGATGGACTTCATTGTAGGGTTGCCAATTATAGATGGATATGACAACCAAGGAATGAAAATTCGACTTCGCCCCAAACTTCGACATTTGAAAATTAGAATTAATTCGAAGAGTTCGAGAAATTCGAAAGAATTTTTGTAAAAATTTTT
>JAJIYU010013602.1:0-13775 GCA_030144865.1 Tinospora cordifolia
ATTAAGATCCACTGAGCTTTGTGCTCACCCCTTCCTTTTATTTTTCAGGAATTTGAAATCATGAAGATCATGGGATTTTGGATAGCTTTTTAGTAAGTTTCTATTTTCTTAAAGTTTCTTTTTAATGTAAGGGAATGTTTGCCCGATTTTTGAAATAAGACTTCTGCTGAAAATTGATTTTTATTTTGAGTTTATGAATCTCTTTTAATAAACAATGTAATGGTTTATTCTTGAATTAGAAAGTTATGTACTTTCCTTTATTAATAAAGAAGTTAAATTTTTCTTTACCTTTAAATGCCTTGATTTTATTAAATGTGAAATTGCACTATTGAATTTATTCTAAGGCACGTGGTATTGAAAAATAGAAAGTCAAGTGTGTGTCGCTTGTAAAGTAACACCGGCCCGACCCGCCAGTTGGTTAAGTCGACCGTCAAAAGGAACGGTGGTTATGTCCAACTCTCAAATTAAAGAACGTGGGGGTTGGGGTGTTACAGTTTGAGTCCTTGTGCAATTCTCATAATTGTTCCTAAGAAGGATGGATCTTGGAGAATGTGCGTTGATTGCAGAGGGTTTAGGGTTGACAATAAAGTTTACTTTCTATGGCATCTAAAGAAGCTCGATCCTCGTAGAGTTTGAAGGTCCTTCTGTTGTTCTCTCTACACCCTTGCTATTCATAGAATAGCTTAAAAAGGTTCTTTTTGCTTTTCACTTAATAGAACTTTTATAGCTTGCTACCTTATTTCATTTCGATAGCATTTCTTGACCTTGTTCAGATAGCATAGGTGCATCGTAGCCCCAATTGCTCGAAGGAAGCATCGCGTTAACAATAAACTTTACTTTCTCTCACATCTAGAAAAACTCAGTGCTCGTAGAATTCAAACGACCTTCTGTTGTTCTTTCTACATTCTTGCAATTGATAGAATAGTTTAACAAGGTTATTTCTGGTTTTCACTTGTAGAGAAAGAACCAATTGCTTATTAAAAACTTGTTTTCCTAGTTTAAGGAAGCTTTGTTGCTCAGCTCCTCAATTAGAGGGGACTAGTTAGTTTTAAATGCATAATTCCTCAATCGCACGTTAATTTCTTAATGAATTTGTATCTTCTTCCATTCTAAACCATCAATATGTACACATGAAACTCGAAATGATTAATTTTTGCTTCATTACACTCTTACAAACAACCAAACAGTTTCAAGAACTCATATTCAATGTTTTTCCATAGAAAAACAATTGAAAATCTATTTAGAATAGATTTCTTTCCTTGACATGCATTTCCATATGTCAATGCTTAATTTATGATGAATTATAATATTTTAAGAGACTTACTAACTCGTTTAAATATCCAACACAATTCAAGACCTTAGTTTCTCAAGAAAAATATAATTTTATGCTTTCCATTGAGATAATCACGTTCTTACCTAACCGAGTACTAATAAAAATGAACGTAATCTACATTCTTCTCTTTATATTGTTGTAAATAAACAACCAACTTATATTTCTTGTTTCTGACTGTAGAGTGGTGCTAAGAATCAATTAGAACTAATTTCTTGCACTTGATAGAGTTTTTAAAGCTTTCTTCTTTATTTCACTTCAATAGCATTTTCGAAGCAATTTTGTAGCACGTTCAGATAGCAAAGGTGATTTTTGGCCCCAATTGCTTTAAGGAAGCATCATGTTAACAATAAAGTTTTCTTTCTATGGCATCTAAAGAAGCTGGTCTTCCTAGAATTTGAAGGTCCGTCTATTGTTCTCTCTGCACCTTTGCGCTTCATAGAATAGTTTGAAAGGTTCTTTTTGCTTTTCACTAGTTGAGAAAGAATTTATTGCTCATGTAACACTCCAACCCCCGTATCTTTAAGCATTGGACACGACCACCATTCTCTTGATGGTGGGTTAAACCAAACAGCAGGTCGGGCCAGTGTTACTTTACAAGTAACACACACTTGACTTTATTTCTATTTTAATTATTTCATGCCTTGATCGTATTTAACAGTACATGACTTAAATTTAGGAATTTAATAAGGCAAAAATAAAAGAAATAACTGAAATTCATAAACTTAATTAATTAAATAAAATTGAGTACATAATTTGATTAAAAAAACTATTACAGCAGAAGTCTTAAAACTTGGGCAACATGCCCTTACATAGGAATTAAAAACTTTTTAAATAAAAGAATATATCTAATTTTCATGGTCTTCATGTAAATCAATTACCTGAAAAATAGAAGGAAGGGGTGAGCACATAGCCCATTGGATCTTTCTAAACATCTAAATCATTATTTCAATTCAAACAAACCAAGCATATCAAAAACTTTTGTACATTAGGCGATTCAAACAATTTTTTATTTATGGTTGACATTCGGACCGAAAGAGTTTAATCTTTGTGTTCCACATCGTGGGGAGAGAGAATGACAAACAAAAACTCCAACCCCAATATCTATAAAGTGGGATCACTCTTGGAAACCCAGTTCGAAATTGTCAATGGTAAACCGGCAAGCCAGGTCGGGGGGTGGAACACACACGATGACACTATGCAGTCCATCATCGCGTTGGTACGCGGATTGAATCATTATTTAATCTTTTCTTAGTGATAAAACACACAATATCGGATTAAACCATCGATGCAACATATACAAAACATGAATCATTACATATTTATTCATTGCACAATTCATGTATAACATGCATCAATATTCGTAATTTCTAAACATGCATAACATGTATATTCATGGCACATCAAATAAATAAAACATGCATATTAAAACATATATTTAATCAATCATCTTCAAAACATCATCACACATCAAGACTTATTCAAATTAAAATAAAGAAGTAGAAGTTAAAAGTCACTTCCACCTTAAATGCGTCTCTTCTACACACCTCTGAAATCCGATAGAGTTTCGTTACTTCAAGACTTCCAAACTCTCAAAAACACTCAAGAACAGTTCAAGATTACTCTAGAACTGAGGGGATTGCCAAGAAGAAAGGCTTAGAGAACAAGATGACAATTTAACTCTTGTTTCTTAGGACGAAATGAATTGTGAGTATGGGGGGTGTTTATATAGAGTTCAAAAGGGTAGAGAATGGCAAGTTTGGGGTGCCATCTTGTGGGAAACTTGCCAATTCTTCAAAATTTCGTGCCCCCCAAGCATAGGAGATTAGCAAGTAATTTTTTAGAAATTTTTGGGAATTTAGAAACCAATTTTCAGATTTTTGGAGTATTTAATCGATTTTTTTTTCAGATTTTTTGGATAATAATCTCGGATCTGCGTATCGAAACCGTTGTATCTTCCTCGTATCACGCATACGTACTCGGATCGGGCAGATAGCACCTAGGGTGTTCGATATTCCTCGAGCATCGTGTTGGATCCTTGATCGTTAGAGGAACATGAATCTAGGTCGTCCGATTTCCTCGAGCGCTGTGTTGGTTCGCGATCTCTAATTAACGAGTTTGCTTTGGATGCTTGGATCGCCCTCGAGACACGCGTTTCGCGATGAACAAAACTCATTCTGATCTTCCAATCATCCCTGATCATTTCTGGTCGTCCGATTTCCTCGATCGGAGCATCCGTTCGCGATCCTCTCAGAGCGCTTTGATCTGGGTCGTTTGATGGACCTCGAGTGACGTGATTGATCAGAGATATCTCGAATCTAGGCCGTTGGATCGGATGTGTTGATTTCAGACCGTCTGATCTGTGGTGATTTGGTGTTTCAGGGTGTTCGGTGCGCTCTTGATCTGGGCCATTGTATTGCAAATTGTTCGATCCTGGCCATTGATTTCAATGATTCAGTGCTCTTGGGCGTTGTTTTAGGCTTCGATTTCATTCGTTGGATTTTGCAGATTTGTTTTGGACCGTTGGATGTAGTTTCTAATTACCAAATTTGATCTTTAAGGTTGCTATTATTCGAAAATTGCTAGTTAGACACTTCCTAATTGATGAAAACATGATTTTCTTGTATATTCCATTCTATTTTATGATCTTAGTAATATTTTTCCCTTTCTAATTATTTAATATTGCATTTATTAAATATTTTTCTATTTTTTTATATTTTTAATGCCAATAATTAAATAATCTATATTTTTCATTTCCATGTATTTTTTATTTATTTCATATTTCATTTTCAGGTAATCATTTATGTAATTATAAATTAATATTTACATAATGTTTGATTCATTTTTAAGAAATATACATATACTACATTTTTATTTAATTATATAAATTTTTCTATGTACATATTCCTATAATATGCAGTATTAACATTTGTTATGCTAACACATACCTTATTCATACACATATTAACCTATACGTGTATCTATATTTTATTTCTATTTATTTATTTCTTAAGCAACTCTTTAAATTTCATAATTAATTCTACTAAATTGACATTTTCATTTAATTATCAAATTAAGGTCTTAGTTGCCTAATTTATATTATATCTCTAACATATTTTATTTTTCATGTGCCAACCCACAATTTGCACCCAAAAATTTTTTAAAATCTTTGAAATTAATTTACCTAACTTATTTTATTTATTTTAAACTATTTGACAAAATTCTGGGGTATTACATCTCACTAAAAACTTGTTTTCTTAGTTTAAGAAAGCTTTTATTACTTCGTTCCTCAATTATAGAGGGGAACTATTAGTTGTAAGTACCTAATTTCTTAATTGCACACTAATTTCTCCATGAATTCACTTCTTATTGCATTCTTAACCATATATGTGCATATGAAACTCAAAGTAGCTAATTTTACATTCATTATACTCTTGCAAACAACCAAACAGTTTAAATAACTTATATTCAATGTTCTTCTTTAGAAAAACAATCGATAGCTTATTTAAAAATAGATTTATTTCATTGACAAGCGTTTCTATTGGCTAATACTTCATTTACGATGAATTATAATATTTAAAGGGACTTTCTAACTCATTTAAATGTCCAACGCAGTTCGAGACCCAAGTTTCCAGAGAAAAAAGTTATTTTCTGCTTTCAATTCGGCCAATCGTATTCTTATTTTGCCAAGCACTAATAAAAATGAACATAGTCTATGTTCCTCTCTTTATATTGTTGTAAATGAACAAACAACTTATCTTTCTTATTTTTGACTAGAGAGATGGGGCCAACGACTCCATTACAACTAATTTCTTTCACTTAATAGAGTTTTATAGCTTGCTTCCTTATTTTATTTGGATAGCATTTCCTGAGCTCTTTTAGATAGAAAGGTGCATTGTAGCCCCAATTGCTCGAAGGAAGCATCATGTTAACAGTAAACTTTACTTTCTATCACATCTAAAGAAGCTCGGTGCTTGTAGAATTCAAACGACCTTCTGTTGTTTTCTCTGCATTCTTGCAATTTATAGAATAGTTTTAAAAGGTTATTTCTTGTTTTTACTTGTAGAAAAAAGAACCGATTGCTCATTAAAAACTTATTTTCATAGTTTAAGAAAGCTTTTGTTGCTCAGTTCCTCAATTATAGGGGAGTAGTTAGTTTTAAATGCCTAATTCCTCAATTGTATGTTAATTTATTAATGAATTTGCATCTTCTTCCAATCTTAACCATCTATATGTACACATGAAACTCGAAATGGTTAACTTTCACTTCATTACACTCTTACAAATAACCAAACAATTTAAAGAACTCATATTCAATGTTTTTTTGTAGAAAAACAAACGAAAACTTATTTAGAATTGATTTCTTTCTTCGACATGCGTTTCCATTGGTCAATGCTTAAGTTATGATGAATTATAATATTTCTAGAGACTTTTCTAACTCATTTAATTACCCAATGCAATTCAAGACCTTAGTTTCCTTAGATAAGTGTTACTTTATGCTTTCAATTGAGCTAATCGTGTTCTTACCTACCTGGAAAAGTGTTACTTTATTGCTTTAGCGCTTGCTGAGAAAGAACCGATTACTCACTAAAAACTTGTTTTCTTAGTTTAAGAAAGCTTTTATTGTTTCATTCATTAATTATAGAGGGGAGTTGTTAGTTGTAAGTTCCTAATTTCTTAATTGAACGCTAATTTCTTAATGAATCTACTTCTTATTGCATTCTTAACCATCCATGTCCACATGAAACTCAAAGTAGTTAATTTTCCCTTCATTATACTCTTACAAATAACCAAATAGTTTAAATAACTCATATTCAATGTTCTTCATTAGAAAAGTAATCGATGGCCTATTCATAATAGATTTGTTTTGTTGACATGCATTTCTATTGGCTAATACTTCATTTACGATGAATTATAATATTTAAAGAGACTTTCTAACTCATTTAAATGTCCAAAGCAGTTCGAGACCCTAGTCTCCTGAGAAAATGTTTATCTTGTGCTTTAAATGGGTCAATCGTGTTTCTACCTAGCCAAACACTAATAAAAATGAACGTAGTCTATGGTCCTCTCTTTATATTGTTGTAAATGAAGAAACATCTTATCTTTTCTTATTTTTGTCAGGAGAGATAGGGCCAATGGCTCCATTACAACTTATGTCTTTCACGTAATAGAGTTTTTACAACTTGGTTCCTTATTCTATTTCGATATCATTTCCTGAGCAATTTTGTAGCTCGATCAGATAACAACAGTGCATTGTGGCCCCAATTGCTTGAAGGAGACATCATGTTAACAATAAACTTTACTTTCTATCACATCTAAAGAAGTTCGATGCTCGTAGAATTCAAACGACCTTCTATTGTTTTCATTACATTCTTGCAATTGATAGAATAGTTTAAAAAGTTTATTTTTGGTTTTCACTTGTAGAAAAAGAACTAATTGCTTAGTAAAAGCTTATTTTCTTTGTTTAAGAAAGCTTTCGTTGCTTAATTCCTCAATTATAAGGGAGTAGTTAGTTTTAAACGCCTAATTCCTCAATTGCACGCTAATTTCTTAACAAATTCGTATCTTCTTGTATTCTTAACCATCTATATGTACACATAAAACTCGAAATGGTTAATTTTCTTCTTCATTATGCTCTTACAAACAAGAAAACAATATAAAGAACTCATATTCAATGTTTTTTCATAAAAAAACAACAAAAAACCAAATTAGCATATATTTCTTTCTTTAACATACATTTCCATTGATCAATGCTTCATTTACGATGAATTATAATAATTCAAGAGACTTTCTAACTCGTTTGAATACCCAACGCAGTTTAAGACCTTAGTTTCCCGAGAAAAGTGTTACTTTATGCTTTCAATTGAGCTAATCGTGTTCTTACCTAGTACGATAATAGTAAAAATAAACGTAACCTACGTTCTTCTCTTTATATCATTGTAAATGAACAAACGACTTATGTTTCTTATTTTTGACTGTAGAGATTGAAGAATGGCTTAATTATAACTAATTTATTTCACTTGATAGCTTTCTTATTTCATTTCAGTGACATTTTCTAAGTGATTTTGTAGCTCGTTCAGATAGCAAAAGTTTTTTGTGGCCCCAATTGCGCAAAGGACACATCACATTAATAATGAACATTATTTTCCATCGCACTTAAAGAAGCACGGTGCTCATAGAATTCAAACAACCTTCTGTTGTTATCTCTGCACAAAAGCAACTACTCGCTAAAAATTTGTTTTCTTAGTTTAAGAAAGTTTTTATTGCTTGATTCCTCAGTTAAAGAGGAGTAGTTAGTTCTAAGTACCAAATTCATCAATTGCATGCTAATTTATTCATGAATTCACATTTTATTACATTCTTAACCATCTACGTGCAAATGAAACTCAAAATAGTTAATTTTACCTTCATTATACTCTTACAAACAACCAAAAAGTTAGAAAACCTCATATTCAATGTTCTTCTATAGAAAAATAATCGATGGCCTATTTAGAATAGATTTCTTTCTTTCACAGTCGTAAAATTGGCCAATACCTCATTTACGATGAATTATAATATTTAAAGAGACTTTTTAACTCATTAAATATCCAATGCAGTTCGAGAAAATTTTTCCTTTGTGCTTTTAATTGGGCCAATAATGTTCTTACTAAGGCAAGTAATAATAAAAATGAACGTAGTCCATGTTTCTCTCTTATATTTTTATAAATGAACAAACAACTTATCTCTCTTGTTTTTGACAGGAGAGATGGCGCCAATGACTCTATTACAACTAATTTCTTTCACTTGATAGAGCTTTTACAGCTTGCTTCCTTATTCCATTTCGATAGCAATTTCTGAACAATTTTTTAGCTAGTTTTGATACCAAAGGTGCATTATGGCCTCAATTGCTCGATGGAAGCACCATGTTAACAATAAACTTTACGTTCTATCACATCTGAAGAAGTTCGGTGCTCATAGAATTCAAACGGCCTTTTGTTGTTGTCTTTGCATTTTTGAAATTGATAGAATAGTTTAAAAAGATTATTTCTAGGTTTTACTTGTAGTGAACAAACCAATTTCTCACTAAAAACTAATTTTCTTAGTTTAAGAAAGCTTTTGTTGCTCAGTTCCTCAATTATAAGAGAGTAGTTAGTTTTAAATGCCAAATTCCTCAATCGCATGCTAATTTCTTAATGACTTCACATTTTCTTACATTCTTAACCATCTATATGTACACATGAAACTCTAAATGGTTAATTTTGACTTTATTACAGTCATAGAAACAACCAAACAATTTAAAATTTTCATATTCAATGTTTCTCTATAGAAAAACAATCGAAAACCTATTTAAAATAGATTTCATTCTTTGACATGCATGCATTTCCATTGGTCAATGCTTCATTTACGATGAATTATTTCAAGAGAATTTCTAACTCGTTTAAATACCCAATGCAGTTCAGAACATTAGTTTTCTAAGATAAGTGTTACTTTATTCTTTCAGTTGTGCTAATCGCGTTCTTACCTAGTAGGGTAATAATAAAAATGAACGTAGCCTACGTTTCTCTCTTTATATTGTTGCAAATGAACAAACAACTTATGTTTTTTGTTTTTGACTGAGATATTGAGCCAATGACTTAATTCCAACTAATTTATTTCACTTGATAGAATTTTTACAGCTTGCTTCCTTGTTTCATTTTGATGGCATTTCCTGAGTGATTTTGTAGCTCGTTTAGATAGTAAAGATTCTTTTTAGCCCCAATTGCATGAAGGAAGCATCACATTAATAACAAACTTTACTTTCTATCGCACCTCAAGAAGCTCGGTGCTCCTAGAATTCAAACGACCTTCTATGTCTATCTCTACACTCTTGCAATTGATAAAATAGTTTAAAAAGGCTATTTTTGGATTTTACTTGTAGAGATGGGAGATATTACTTGCTAAAAACTTATTTTCTTCGCTTAAGAAAGCTTTTATTGTTTAGTTCCACACTTAGAGTGGAATAGTTAGTTTTAAGTGCGAAATTTGTCAATCGCGCGCTAATTTTTCATGAATTCACATTTTATTACATTCTTAACAATCTATGCACAAATGAAACTCAAAATAGTTAATTTTACCCTCATTACACTCTTACAAACAACCAAACAATTTAAAAAACTCATATTCAATGTTCTTCTGTGGGAAAAACAATCGATAGCCTATTTAGAATAGATTTCTTTCTTTCACATGTGAAAATTGACTTGTACTTCATTTGCAACAAATTATAACATATTTAAAAAGACATTCTAACTCATTTAAATATCCAACATTGTTCAAGACCCTAGTATCCCGATAAAATCGTTACTTTGTGCTTTCAATAGGGCCAATCGTATTCTTACCTAGCCAAACACTAATAAAAATGAACATAGGCTTCGTTCCTCTCTTTATATTGTTGTAAATGAACAAACAACTAATCTTTTTTATTTTTGACTACGGAGATGAGCCAATGCTTCCATTACAACTAATTCCTTTCACTTGATCGAGCTTTTACAGCTTGCTTCCTTCTCATACAATTTTGATAGCATTTCCTAAGCAATTTTGTAGCTCGTTTAGGTAGCAAAGGCGCATTGTGGCCCCATCGCTTGAAGGAATCATCATGTTAACAATAAACTTTACTTTCTATCACATCTAAAGAAGCTCAATGCTCATAGAATTCAAAAGACGTTCTGTTGTTCTCTTTGCATTCTTGTAATTGATAAAATAGTTTAAAAATGTTATTTTTGGTTTTCAATTGAGAAAAAAACCCAATTGCTCACCAAAAACTTAATTTCTTAATTTAAGAAAGCTTTTGTTGCTCAGTTCCTCAAATAGAGGAGAGTATTTAGTTTTAAATGCCTAATTCTTCAATTGTACGCTAATTTCTTAATGAATTCGCATTTTCTTACATTCTTAACCATCTATATGTACACATGAAAGTCAAAATGGTTATTTTTTGCTTCATTACACTCTTGCAAATGACCAAACAATTTAAGGAACTCATATTCAATGTTCTTTCACAAAAAAATAATTGAAAACATATTTGGAATAGATTTCCTTTTTGGACATGCATTTCCATTGGTTAATACTTAATTTACAATGAATTATAATATTTCAAGAGACTTTCTAACTTGTTTAAATGTCCAATGCAGTTCAAGACTTTCTCGAGATAAGTGTTACTTTATGCTTTTAGTTGTGCTAATTGCGTTCTTACCGAGCAGGGTAATAGTAAAAATGAACATAGTCTACATTCCTCTCTTTATATTGTTGCAAATGAACAAACGACATATGTTTCTTGTTTTTGATTGTAGATATTTATCAAATAGCTCAATTTCAACTAATTTATTTCATTTGAGAGAGCTTTTACAGCTTGCTTCTTATCTCATTTCGATGGCATTTCCTGAGCGATTTTGTAGCTCGTTCAAATAGTAAAGGTTCTTTCTAGCCCCAATTGCACAAAGGAAGCATCAGTTAATAATAAACTTTACTTTCTATCGCACCTCAAAGAGCTCGGTGCTCATAGAATTCAAACAACCTTCTGTTGCTATCTCTGCACTCTTACAATTGATAAAATAGTTTAAAAAGGCTATTTTGGTTTTTACTTATAGAGATTGAAGCAATTACTTGCTAAAACCTTATTTTCTTCACTTAAGAAAGCTTTTATTGCTTGGTTCCACACTTAGAGCGAAGTAGTTAGTTTTAAGTGCGAAATCCGTCAATTGCATGCTAATTTTTTCATGAATTCACATTTTATTACATTCTTAACCATCTATGCTTAAATGAAACTCAAAATAGTTAATTTTACCTTCATTACACTCTTATAAACAACCAAACAATTTGAAGAATTCATATTCAATGTTCTTCTATTGGAAAGATAATCGATAGCCTATTTAGAATAGATTTCTTTCTTTCATATGTGTAAAATTTGCTAGTACTTCGTCTACAATGAATTGTAATATATTTAAAGAGACTCTCTAACTCATTTAAATGTCCAACGCAATTTGAGACCCTAGTTTTTTGAGAAAACCATTACTTTGTTCTTTCAATTTGGCTAATCTTGTTTTTACCTAGCCAAACACTAATAAAAATGAACGTAGTTTACATTCCTCTCTTTATATTGTTGTAAAGGAACAAAAAACTTAACTTTCCTATTTTTGACCAGAGACATGGTGCCAATGCCTCCATTCCAACTAATTTTTTTAACTTGATAGAACTTTTATAGCTTGATTCCTTCTTATTCCATTGTGGTAGCATTTCCTAAGTAATTTTGTAGCTCCTTCAGATAGCAAAGGTGCATTGTGGCCCAAATTGCTTGAAGGAAACATCACGTTAACAATAAACTTTACTTTCTATCACATCAAAAGAAGCTAGGTGCTTGTAGAATTCAAACAACCTTCTGTTGTTCTCTCTATATTCTTACAATTGATAAAATAGTTTAAAAATGTTGTTTTGGTTTTCATTTGCAGAGAAAAAACCCAATTGCTCACCAAAAACTTAATTTCTTAGTTTAAGAAAGCTTTTGTTGCTCAATTCCTCATATAAGGAGAGTAGTTAGTTTTAAATGTCTAATTCCTCAATTGCATGCTAATTTCTTAATAAATTCACATTTTTTTTTGCATTCTTAACCATCTATATGTGCGCATGAAACTTGAAAAGGTTCATTTTCACTTCATTACACTCTTACAAGCAACCAAACAATTTACAGAACTCATATTCAATGTTTTTTCTGTAATAAAACCATCGAAAACATATTTAGAATAGATTTCTTTCTTTTACATGCATTTCCATTGGTCAATGCTTCATTTTCAATGAATTATGATATTACAAGAGATTTTCTAACTTGTTTAAATACCCAACATAGTTCAAGACCTTAGTTTCTTGAGAAAAGTGTTACTTTATGCTTTCAGTTGAGCTAATCACATTCTTTCCTGGCTAGGTAACAGTCAAAACAAACCGCTCTTTATATTATTGCAAATGAACAAACGACTTATGTTTCTTATTTTTTATTGTAGAGATTGAGCAAATGGCTCAATTACAACTAATTTATTTCACTTGATAGAGCTTTTATAGTTTGCTTTCTTATTTCATTTCTATAGCATTTTCTTAGCGATTTTGTAGCTCGTCCAAGAAACAAAGGTTCTTTGGGACCCCAATTGCGTGAAAGAAGCATCACGTTAATAATAAACTTTACTTTCTATCGCATCTAAAAAAGTTCGGTGCTTTGCACTCTTGCAATCGATAGAATGGTTAAAAAGGTATTTTTAGTCTTTACTAGTAGAGATAGAAGCTGTTACTTGCTAAAAACTTATTTTCCTAAATTAAGAAAGCTTTTATTGCTTGGTTCCTCAATTAGAGGGGAGTAGTTAGTTTTAACTGCCAAATTCATCAATCACACGCTAATGTCTTCATGAATTCACATTTTATTACATTCTTAAACCATTTGTGTGCAAACGAAACTCAAAATAGTTAATTTTAACTTCATTACACTCTTACAAACAACCAAATGGTTCGAAGAACTCAAATTCAATGTTCTTCCATTGGAAACACAATCGATAGCCTATTTCTAATAGATTTCTTTCTTTCACATGCATGAAATTGGCCAGTACTTCATCTACGATGAATTATAATATATTTAAAGAAACTTTCTAACTCATTTAAATTTCCAACATTGTTTGAAACCCTAGTTTCCTGATAAAATGTTACTTTGTGCTTTCAATAGGGCTAATCGTGTTCTTACCTAGCCAAGCACTAGTAAAATTAATGCGATCTATGTTCCTCTCTTTATATTATTGTAAATGAATAAACAACTTATCTTTCTTATTTTTGACTGGGAGAGATGAGGCCATGTGATCACCCTAGGTCTTATAATGTATCCACGTCAACATGAATTTTTAAAAAGTCAAAATAAATATAAATATGAGTGGAAACTTGTTTTTAATTATCATTATATGATATTTAATCAAGATAAAATTTATTAGAACATTAGGATAGCTAGAAACGTGCGGGGAGAAGTGTTAAAAAACAAGTGTCTTACTGCCGATTGCGGTCCTTGATGTGAGAAACCCAGAAAAATGCAAACAAACTGTGGACCGCGGTCATTAAAGGCCGACCGCAGTCAACAGTGGAAAAATGGCAGAAACGAGAACTAGGTCACATTGTTGACCGCGGTCCGTGAAGTGCTGACCGCAGTCCATAAAGGAATGACCGAGGTCCATAAAATGAAGACCGAGGTCCATGAAGAGAAATCTGTCCAATGACCGGGGTCTAAAAAGTGACGACCGCGGTCCGTGTGCGAGTTATATATACTTTTCAAGCGTAGAATTTCTCATTTGCACTGAAATTTCTTGGGATTCGGAGAGGAGCGACGGGAGAGCGATTCAAGGTAAGTTTTGTGATTTTCTTTGAGTTTTCTTTAAGTTTTGAGCTAATTTAAGAACATCTATCAATAGTTAGT
>JAJIYU010013603.1:0-13738 GCA_030144865.1 Tinospora cordifolia
GCTTTTGGATGTCAAATTCCTCAAGAAAAGGAGAAGGAAAAATCAACAAAGAAGAAGACTACAATTGGATGGTTTTGCACAAAGGTATAACCCAAACCCTTGCTCTCATGTGCACATATACAAACATACATACAAGTAACACAGACTCAAAGAAATGAAAAACAAGAAGTGGAATGGAAATTAGAAAGTCCCCTAACATTGATAGCCTATGTGTGCATAAGGGAAAAGATAGAAAGGGAAAAGTACCCCCTCTTGACCATGACACACAAGAAAACAAATTAGAAAGAATTCTATGCTAATCATGTACACACCAAATCATCCCAACCATGGTGGAGTTCCTAAAATATCCCTAGTCTAGTGTGCACCACCAAAAAAAACCAAAATAGAAGTTGCTAAACTCAACCCATGTGCATACCAAGAGAACAGTTAGACACTTTGTTAATACATATTGGCAAGGGTCTTGTAATACCCTAAAAAATTTGTACAAAATGAAATGAAATGATAAATGAGACCAAATTCATTTCAGGGATCAATTAGCAAGTTTAATTGCTGAAAAACCTCTTAGGGGAGTGAAAATTAAGAAAAGAAATGAAATGAAAACAAAAGAAATGAAAATGAGAAGAAAATTAGAAACATATTGCTCACATGTGTGCCCAATCCTAAGATGTAAGAAAGTTAGAAACATTTACACATACATAGTAGCACTTCCAAAAGAAGATGAAATGAGGACAGATGGAAAAATAGAAAGTTTTCATGAATTGATGCCCTAATTTGGTGTGCACCACAAAGGAGCCGAAATAAAGGAAAATTAAGACACTAAATGAAACATGTGGCACGTCCAAAAGAAGATGAAATGAGGAAAGATGGAAAAATAGAAAGTTTTCATGAATTGATGCCCTAATTTCGTGTGCACCACAAAGGAGCCGAAATAAAGGAAAATTAAGACACTAAATGAAACATGTGCACACAAGATGGAACATCCAAAAGAAAAAAAGGAAACAAATAAGAAATAGAAACAAATCAATATGTACACCAACATGGGAAAGATGCCCAAATCCTTGTTAATCCAAAATCAGAAGGTGTTAATATTGGTTCCTGCACACACATAAGGAAGTCAAAAATCATGGGTGAATCATATTAGAAGTCGCTAAGATTCCATGATCATGTGCACCCGAACCCCTATGCACACCAAGACACCCCACATTAAGTACACATGGAAAGTTTCCTAAACTCATGTGAGCACAAAAATCAGCTAAGGAACCCTAAACCACCCAAATTAGAAGCTGCCAAATTTTATGGATTTGGTGCACACAAGGGAAAGGAAGGAAATGGAAAAGTTTCCAACTATAGAAGGTTCCTTTTTCACACCATGACTTGTTGATTTTTTCACACCAACCTTAGGAACAAGATTATAAGTTTCTAATTTAAGAATAAAAGTTGTTGAAAAATGTTACTAAACACCCAAGGAACAAGATTAGAAGTTTTTAATTCAAGAATAGAAGTTGCTAAAAAATGTTTCTAAACACCCAAGGAACAAGATTAGAAGTTTCTAATTCAAAATAGAAGGTTGTCAAATCTTGTTGATTTGGTGTGCACAAGAAACGGAATTAATTACTAAAACATATTGAAAAGTTCCCTTGGTCACAATATCACGACTACATTAGCGTCCAAACAAAGCTTAGCAAGTGGTCCAAGCTAAGATTGTATTCACACATGAAAAGGAAACCCTAAATGAACACTTGGCTAAACCATGTGTCTGTGCACACAAGAGAGAAACCCTAATGGTCCCACATGCCAAGAACATGCTCAACAGAATTGGAAAGTGGTTGATGTAAGATTCCCAAACCATCCCCCATATGTGCATTGAAAAATCTATATAAAGCCCCCCCCCCATGTTCACTTTTTCTTCATCCCAGAGCAAGAGCTGACAAGTCCCTCTTGTTCTTTCTAAGCCTTCTTCTTGGTACGGTTTATCGTACCATGTGTATTGGGTGTAGCACAAAATACTTGGATTATGGGAAAAAAACCCTCAATCGAATGGAATGTGACATGAAGACTTGTCTTTCCACTCAAAGGCAGCTATTTTGGATAAAAACATCAAGGGATTAAACCCCCTTTCAGTTTGAATTACAACTGTAACAACAAATTCATTGAATAGCTTAATTATTTATAAGTGTTTGAAATTGAATGTAATATTAGTCTAAGATAATGAATTGGTTGTTTGAAAAGATATATTGGGCTATGTGCTCACCCTTTCTCTTTTATCTTTTTAGGGAATTAAATTAAACAATGAAGCAGACAAAGGCTTAGAATGCTTACTTTTAGAAAGTTTGTAGTTTTATTTTAACGTAAGGGCATGTTGCTCAAGTTTTGAATTTTCACTACAAGTTTTTGTTTTGAGTTGTATACTCTTTCTTTTTTGGAAGTTTAAATTTGAAGTCATATACCCAATTTTATTATATCAATAAAGATTTAGAAGGTTTTCTTTTATCTCTTGTGAAATTGCCTTAGTGAATGTTTTTAATTAAATAAGGTGTAAGATAATTGAATTAGAAATATAAGTTGTGTACTTGTAATTGTAACCAGACCTCAGCCCACCCTGTGGTTGAACCAAATTGAAAGTCTTGGGGGCTGGGGTTATACAAGTCCAAATCGTCACCCATGAGAGGAAAATAAACTATCCCCTTACTTGACCCATGATGCCACAAAGAGAAATCGAAACAACCATATATTAATCCATGACACCACAATAAAAGAAGAATCAGCAAACATCTCTCATGAAAATAAAATTAGAAACTAGTCCCATGACACATATATACACAAAAGAGACACCCTAAATCATGGTTAACTCATATTAGAAGATTCCATAACACATTGGAACACAAATCTTGCTAAGAACCAATAATAGAAGATTCCTTAAACATGTCATGTGCGCACCATAAGACAGGAACTAAAATAGAAGTTGCCTTGCCTATCCATGATGCACAAAAGAGGTGCCAAAATGGGAATGTTCCCATGCTCCTACATGACGAAGAAGAAAAGGAAATGGGCAAGATTCACTTGTTGATCCCATGTATACCAACAAGAAAGTAAAAAGGAAGGTTTCTATACAAACAATGTGTACACAAGAAGGAACCAACATTAAGAAGTTGTCCCCCAAATCCAAGATGCCAACATTGGAATGTGCAATATTCCCTTGCCAAATTGTTGCATGAGCCAAATCATGCACACAAGAGAAAATTGGAAGGAAATCAACCCACTTGCCCAAACCGTGCACAAGAGGAGATAGAAAGTGGCTAGTGTGAACACTTTCAAAATCATCCCCCTATGCACACAAAGAATCTATATAAAGGCCTCTTATCCTCTCATTTTTTTCATCCTAAAGCAAGAGCTGATAAGATCTCTCTTGCTTTCTCTAGCCTCTCTCTTAGCACTTCTTTTCAATTCTTAAGAGTTCTTGAGAGTCTTGAGTATGAAGTTTTTAGTTCTTGAGTATTTTTGAGATTATAGACGTCTTAGAGGGTGGAAGTGCTGCTAAAATTCTTATTTGTGCAACTAAGATTTCAAAAAGTTGAGGTGGAAGTGATTTCAAAACTCTTATCTTGTTGTTTTAGATTCAATGGGTTATTCATATGCATGTTTTATTTTCACTTTATCCTGCATACTGTGTTTTACTGTCATCAAATCATGCCACGCTTAGATCTCACATACTTACATTAATTGGATTAAAGATGCATGTTGTAAGACGTTTTGGTTATGTGAATATCATGCTCACGTGTTGAACTTTATTTTCATTATTCATGGTTGATTCAAGAAAAGAAAGAATGATTATGATAAGAACCAAATATTGTCACACTGATTTATAGGGATTACTATGGGTGTTCTTTAGATATGAACTTGGAATAGTTTCTAGTCCATATGGGTAAGGTCCCAAAATACTCAAAATACGGGTTAGGCCCTAAATCTGGTGAAACTTTGTGTAAAGGAATGTCCTTTCACTCTTTGTGAAGTACCTTGATAAGAACATCAAAGTTGCTTCCTTTCAGTCTAAGTTTTCAACTACTAAACAATAAACTAATTAAACCACTTGATGTTTGAAAGTGTTTGATGTGAAGGCCTTATTAATTTGAAATAATGATTTAACTATTTTTAGAAAGATCCACTAGGTTTTGTGTTCACCTTTCCTCCTTTAATTTTTCAAGAAACTGAAAAACATGAAGATGCATGCCAATCACTTAGGAATTATGTTAGAATCTTTTATTTAGAGCATTTTTAATTCATTGTAAGGGTGTATTGTCCAATTTTGATTATTCCATTATATTACATTTAAGTTCTGTACTCCTTTTCATCAATAAAGTTGAAGAATTATTTTATCTCTATTTATCTTATTTTGTTGAATTAAGTAAATGTAATTGAGTTGAGTACTCTAAAAGTCCAACAAACTTGGGATAAAAGGAAATAGAAAGTCAAGTGGGAATCACTTGTAAAAGTAACATGGCCCAGCTCGATGTGTGGTCTGGTCCACCGAGTTGGGTGTTAGGGTATTATAAAGGTAGTATCAAAGCCTAGTTGTTAGTTGCTAGGCTGAAATAGAAGTTTACTCTAATACCTAAGGTGGTATCAGATTTGGAAAGTATTTACTCAATCGGGTAAGACCTACACTTTGAGTTGAGTTTAGAATGCCCTACCTTCTATTTTGAAATTAAAAAACTATTTTGGAAAGTCATTTTCTAAAAGGAAATATATGTTTCGAAATATTTTGTTTGGATACAAAGATTGCAAGTTGAGCTGACAGTAGGTAAGCCTTGTTGCAAGTAAAGCTAAACATTGAAAGGAAGATGTACTAGAAAGTGTAGTTGCCAAGAAGACTTCGGTCTCGCTGCCTTATCTGGAGGTTGTCCCACCCGCTCATGCTAGTAGTTGAAGTTGAATAACACACTTACTTTTAGGAAAAAAAAAAAGAAAAATTCAAAAGGTGGAAATTAAGCGTAAGGAACTTACTAAAGTCTGAAAAGATGTCAAAAGTCATATCTAGAATAGACGAAGGTTGTCGATTCAACAGAAGAACTTTCAACTAGAATTGAGACCCTAGGTATAAAAAAGAGACCTTGTAGAGACTTTGGGGTTACTAAGGGTGGCGTAGTAGATCATAAATGGAAACCTTTAGGACATAGGTTAGAGACTAAAAATGTGTGAAAATAAAACACTTGATTGGTCAGGACAAGCGATTGGGAGGATCCTATATCCATGGTTTCCATGTGATATAGGATGCAAAGAAATTTAGTCATATAGAGGAATCTTGAATTCGAAGAATGATAGACCATGTTTTGTGAATGATAGATAACTTTGGAGGAACTTGCTCCATATGCATGGCTAGTATAGGACGGTCATGTATAGTAGGGCTGGGAAAACCTTAATTGTCGAGACATTTGCAAAATTGCTTAGGTCTAATGAGATTTCTGAGCAGAAATCTATCTTGATTGGGCAAGGGTGGTATGGGATGCTCGAACTCAGAGCACAGATGGAAACTTAGAATTTGTTACCCTAGCATGAACTTGCCTTATTATATGATTGCCTGATTATTTGAATGCATGATTATACTTGTTTTAAATACATATCACATGCTCTTGATAGGATACTGGACAAATCAAAAACCTAGAGACATGAATTTATAGTCATGATAGTATGAACAAATAAAAATCAAAGGAAACAAATATTGAAAGGATCTTCAACTTGTAGATAATGGTTGGATGCAAGAGATACACTACTAGGGCTAACAAGTGCGACTAAACTGAACCGCGAGGGCATGAGACACCGGTTGGCATGGAGGCACAAATGGAGAACATGATGACTAAAGTCACTCGGAAGGTCATGGACTAGATTATGAGGGCACTACCTCAAATGATACCTCAGACAGTCGCACAACGCCAAGTACCTAAACTGATTCTTGTGCAATAGCTAGCACCCATATTCAAGGTTTTGGTTCGTCAAAAAGCCCAAGAAGATCTAGAAAATAATGAATAGAGGAAGATGCTGATGGAGTTATAAAGCTCCATGCATTGCAATTCAATGGTATTGTCGATTGCATAACTGCTAACTGCTGGTACCAAGAAATGGAGGAACACCTGGATGTATTAAAAGTGACAAGTTCCCGTAGAGTGGTGCTGGCTAGCTACCAATTCAAGGGACTAGCTAAAAGTAGGTGGAGGATGATAAAAGTCGATCCAAACATTAAGATCGAGAAGATGAACTGGAAAGAGCTCGAAAACATATTCCACGAGAGGATCTTATATGACACCCTGGCTCTCAATATCTCTCTCTCCCCTTATCCACAGGAGATGAGTCATTGGGGCTACGCTGGGAGATAGGCTCGCTCATTTAATGGGAGATGCCAAACTTGGGTCGTTCACCGAGAGCAGGAGGCCACTCGCGAGTCGGTCTCATCTGTCTAATTGTCTTTATCTCATACATCAAAACCTTTCTTTCAAATAGGATATGAATTCAATTTAAAATACGTAGTATTCGTTCAAATACAAGTTTTATCAAAAAAAATTAGATTCATTAAGAAATTATATGCAGTAATTCTAAATACTTACAAGTTGAATGTGAAAGCATATTTAACAAGAAAAAACAATTTGCAATTGATTTATAATTTTTAGAATCGTTTTTAAAACAACCTCTAAGCATAAAAACATGGCCCAACTGGCCTAAGTCCCAAAAGATTTGGTAAATCAATTTAAAAGATAGAGGGCACACAAGCCTTGTTCAAATTTAATACAAAAATATGATTTACAACAAAATGATACAGTATTAAACCAAGAAAAAAGAAAATTGTGATGGCCTCCTAGTGAGGTCTCAACTAAAAAGACAACCTCGCATAACTAATCTACTCCTATAGTGTCAGTGATCACTTGAAATGAAATAATGGGATAAACTTAAGAGCCGAGTGGATCATTCCTATATATCACTAGCATTATACAAACTAGAATACAAAGCATGCAAACACTTTCATTACATTAGGGTGTTTCAATCATCATATTGGTTATTTTGCCGAACGCAAGATCGAAAGTGCCCTACTCTTGATATCCCCAGTGTAGTCTAAGAGTGCATTCGGGCATTAGGCCCAAGTACCAGTTACCTTTCGAGACCACGATCTAAGAATGGAAGTCCATAGTGACTCTCCGTCCGAAGACACAATCAACTGTTGCAGTCAGCTCGGGTAGTGTAACACCCCGACCCCTATACGTTCATTTGGACTAAACCATTTTTGGATATAACCACTATTGCATTCGTTGTCATAACAGCTATTGAAACAATGGACTTAACCATGGGCCGGGTCCTATGTTATTTTACAAGTAACACACACTTGACTTTCTATTCCTAATATCCCATGTCATAAAAACTAAACAAAGCTACAATATAAGAGATAACAGGAATTTCAAATCTTTATTAAATCATAAAAAAAAGTTCACACTTTTAAATAAAGGAAACACAGCGAAAATTCTTAAGATTTGGGCAACATGCCCTACATGAAAAAATAAAGAATCCTAAAAGGTAGACATTCCACCTTCTTCTTCATAAGATCAAATACCTGAAAAATGTTAAAGGAAGGGTGAACTAAAAGCTCAGTCGATCTTAAACAACTATTTTCATATTCAAAAACATTAACACATCCATAATTCAAACATAGCACAAATCAGGTGTATCAATCATCAATTTGTGTGAAGTTGTGTCTTAGACCAAAAGAGTTTCTCAGCCCTTGATGTTCTTCACTAAGTGCCTCCTTAGAGTGAAATATTACATTAGCCAAATTCATTGGACCTTAGAACTTAGGGATTCTTACCCACCAACCAAGCACTTAGGTCATAAACCTTATGAACAAATCATAAGAGAAGAGCACCCATAGTGTTACTCAAACAACTATGATGGTACGTGGTTAAAATCACCATAGTGTTCATCTAATAATCATGAAACATAAATAAAATATCAGAATATTGCATTAAACTGAATAATAAAAACAAAAAACATTGCATCCATCATACATAATCATGCATCAAACGTATAAAAAGAAAAAAAAACGTAAACGTGATACTAAAATGAATGGCATTACTAAGGCATGATATTAGGTAGATAATCAGATCTTAAATGTTCATGAATGATAAATGAAAACTGAAATGAGACATAAAAGAAACTTCGACAAACAAATCATCAAGAATGAGCATGCTAATGACTTGAATATGGAAAAGAGTTTAAAAGGGCAACTTCCACCTTAGCTTAGACGTTTCCAAAAGTCCAGCAGCATTTCCCCCATGTTTTTGTCACTTCAAACCTCCTCAAAACCACTATCTAATGATCACTAAAATTCTGAAACTAAAAGCCTTTCCTTAGGCACAAAATGAGACATCAAGAAGAGGAAAAGAAAGAAGAAGAAGAGAGCACACTAGTGGCGTTTTCACTTGCTCTTGGAATGAATGATTTGT
Organism: Tinospora cordifolia; assembly: GCA_030144865.1. Classification (NCBI taxonomy): domain Eukaryota; kingdom Viridiplantae; phylum Streptophyta; class Magnoliopsida; order Ranunculales; family Menispermaceae; genus Tinospora; species Tinospora cordifolia. The sequence goes on from JAJIYU010013603.1 coordinate 8,481, forward strand.
GAGCACTACAAGGGGGTATTTATAGCTTTTAAACACAATAAGGGACGTCCATGGGCAGCTAGGGCAGCTCTCATTGTTTGGGCAAATTTCCAAACACTAAAGGTAGGACATGGTAAGTGTGCATATTTTGGCATGTGTGCATATCTCTTTTGTGGGCCCACTAGTGATCTTGCTAGTCTTTGTTTCTAATTCAATTTTACATATTTAAATTCTTCTAGAACCCTTCTAAAATGGTCTTGTACGTCCCATAGAGAAAGTAAATATTCTCTCATATTTTTTCCCTTTGATTTTTTTGCTTGCTCATCACATTTAGGCAAAAAGGCATGTTTTCTTCTCTTTCCTTTGGACATTCAGCTAGTGGGTGTATGATATCAAAGCATGATGGACACTCAATTACATGCTGATATTTAAATCTAATCCCCTAGGAAATCTTCTAATTTGGTTATGAGCATGGGTGGCATCCCATGTGTGAGAATCACACAATCTAGGCGCCAAAATGGGAGAATAAAGTTTCCATTTTATATTCTCCTTTGTGAATGTGGGATGGCTAGGATTTTATGAGCATCAAATCAGATTTCAAACCTTCCTAATTAGGTCAATTCACATGTGTACACACACACATATGCATAGGTGGACCGATTTTTGCTTAGGTGGGGCATGGAGCACATGATCACTTGTTTGGTGCGTGGAATCGATTTTCATGGATTTCCAAATCCTTGGTGGGACGTCCCAAATGTGTGGTGTATTGAATCAATTGTGTGGTACATTGGATCATGATTAATGGAATCAAATAAGGGAAGACGTCCCATGGTGATTGAGTAGGGTGAGGTGCACCCGATCATAGTGTTCCACCCATGTGACTTGCACATGCTTTGGGTGGCCATGCCTTCATGGGTTCACATGAATTTAATAAAATTTAATATCTCCCTAACTACTAGGAATTTAGATGTGTAACCTATTGTTTTGGAACTACATGATCAAGACCTAAATTTTAAGGTACCATTTGGTCGGGGAAATTTTCTTCCGAAACTTTCCTTATTTAGAAACTACCGAATGTATTAGGCAAATGAAGGTTCAAACCTTGGCCAATTAGTCTAATTTTTGGATATGTCGTGTGTATTGATAGTTTATGTCATCCCCTAAAGTTTCAATTCATTCCGAGTTCGATAGGTACATCTATTCTCTGTTCTTTCCAAATCTAGATCCCCTTGTAGGGCAAAACCCTAATTTTGGCCGATTGGGTTGATTTTCGAATATGTAGTCTAGCTTGTTGGTTCATGGCACCATACCTCGTTTCAGGTTGTTTTAGGTTCATATGGGTCACCAAATGAGAATTTTGTATTTTTTGTATTCAGCCCTAAAATGAAGCTAGATTCATTCAAATTTCACTAAAAAGATGGAAATTTCTTATTTCTTTGAGTATAAGGTTTTCAGGGTACTACAGGTAGGGACACCCACGATGATGGCCAAAGGCCGATCATCGCCGTGGTACATAGAATTATTAATCTTAATTTAATCTTATTTAGTGGCACATTCCATCCCAATTCACACATATTCATCATAGGTAACAATTTAAAGTAAACAAATCAAATATGTTCGAGCATTCATGGAGATCAAGGCATGAAACATCTATCTCTGCATGTTAAAACACAAACAAACCAAATATTATGGATACACATCAAGTCATTCCAACCAATATCACTCAAAATTGCGCTAGCATACTTCTAACTGCTTATTAAAATTAAACACACATCAAGCTTCACATTCAAAATTTATATGGGGCTAGGGAGTACGGAAATCACACCCACCTTTTGTGTATCTTCTTCCCCTTTGCCGTAACTCCTCGCCACATGAGTTTAGACCTTCAATCCTAAGATTTTTGATAATAATTTAACATAAGTCTAAGGCATTCAAAGCATGATCACCCTACATTTACGCCCTTTACATATGTGTTCCCTAGCGTACTCAAAGTCGGAATCGGCGTCGTGTGTTTAACATCCCAATACACAGAAATTAGGCTTAAAACACATATCTACTCAAGGAAAACGATTCACACTTAAGAAAAATGTTTTAAAATGCGGAGAATACAAGATCTCAAGTGGGGTTTCATGATTTACCTTAGCACAAGACATTTCCAAATGTGACTTAACTTGGATTTGCCCTTATGATGTTGCTGTTGGTGAATCTAAGCTTGAAAATGGTAGAGAATGGCTTGAATAAGCTCAAACCACCCTTAGAACTCAAAAGAAAGGTAAGAAATGATATTAGAATGCTTAGTGAGAATTTTAGAGAGAAAATTGTGATTCATGACGCATGAAAATCCAGAGCTAGGGTTTTTGCGCAACATTTCATTTTGTTAGAAATCGATGAATTACCGCGGTTATAGGATTACCACGGTCATTGTGATTACCGCAGTTACCAAGCCAATGTAGTTGCTCATTTTTTTATTTTTCTCCCATGATTATCGTGGTCACTTTGGAATTACTATAGCAATTTATGGAATTACCACAGCCAGACTGCGGTAAAGAGAATGATGCATTTCTTCTCATTTTCTAGGTTTTTTTCCATGATTACTGTAGTGACTATATAATTACCGCAGTAACCAGGGTGATTTCCACTTTTTTGGGTTTGTCTGCAATTACCACGGTCATCTCTTTTGTCTACTGTGGTAACCAGTGAGATTTTGGCTTTTCCATCTTTTCTTTGCTACTTCTCATGTTTTCCAAATTGATATCATTTTCATAATTATTTTAAGTTTATCTAGACTTATCCTACATGGTTTTTGAGTATCTTGTTATTTTTTTATTTATTTAATAATTTATTATTATTATTTTTTATGACTTACTAGTGACGTGAAGGTCTTATAGACGTGTGGGGTATTACATCTTCCCTAAAGCTACACTAAAGAAGATGCAAGAAGACTTCATTCAGCTAATCCAGAATGACATAACTATAGCCAAATATGAGAGGAATTTCACTGAGCTAGCTAAATTCTCCCAAGAGTTGATTTGAGAAGAGAGAATGGAAGCCAAGATTTATACAGGGTCTCAAGATTGAGATCCGTAAAGTCATCATCACATTGGGCCTGAAGACGTACAAAGACATTATAGAAAGGGCTTTAATACTTGAATAATAACTAAATCTGGAACAAAGATTGAGGGGTAAAAATTAAAGGCCCGAGAATGATAAAGACAATCAAGTGCCTCAGAAAAAAGAACAAGAATCGTGGGAAGGCACCTTACGCTCAAAAACAATGGCAACCCAAAGATGAGTCAAAATAATAGGTAAGGAGACAGGGACTGTGTTAGCTATGCAGATAAAGGGGTCATAGAGCAAGAAATTGCTTGACTGCACCAGCTCAGGCTCCTCAACAATAGTAGCCACAGAACAATTACGAAGGAGGTCAACATGGTCATCCTCAAGGTAGACAGCAACGATAGAATGCCATTCAGGCGTAGAACTAGGGCCGTGGTTAGAACTATGTCAGAATGTTTGTTGTTGCTAAGGTTCAAGAAGATCAAGTCCTTGCCATGGAAGGTACATTCCTATTATTTAATATTGTTGTAAAACTGTTATTTGATTTGGGTGCCACGAAATCTTTTATCTCTAAAGAACTAGCTGTCAGGTTACAACCAATACAAAAACATTACTCGTGACTTTGAATTTATCCACACCGATAGGAACTACTGTTACCTCAAAAAGAATATGTAGTTGTGACCTTAGATTTGAAGATAAACTAATCTCAGTCAATCTATGTGTACAACCATTTTATGGTTATGATGTAATCTTGGGGATGGATTGGTTAGAACAGTACCAGGCTCAGATAGATTGTCTGAAGAGGTGAGTAACCATAACCTTACCTTTAGGGGAAACCTATAAAATCAACGGTGATATGCAAAAATTACAGAGAAGCCCATCACTAGCCATGTTGAATTGCTTGAAGTAGAAAAATGAGTTCAAGAAATTTTATGAGGAAGACCGTATAGAGCAAAGAGGAATCCAAGACTTAGCAGTTGTTAATGAGTACGAAGATGTATTTCTTGATGACTTACTCGGACTACCACCTACTAAAGAAGTAGTGTTCAAAATTGAACTTCACCATAGAACCAACCCCACAGCCATACCTCCCTAAAGGATGACACTAGTAGAGCTAATTGAGTTAAAGACTTAGCTAGATGAGTTCCTAGAAAAAGGATTCATCAAACCAAGTGAATCACCATAGGGAGCTCTAGTGTTGCTTGCGAAGGAAAAAGATGGGTACATAACACTATCTTTTGACTACCAAAAACTAAACTAGGCAACCATAAAGAACAAGTATCCTTTACCAAGGATCGATGACATATTCGATCAATTAAGAGGAGCCACTCATTTCTCAAATATTGATCTTAGGTCAGGATATCACCAATTGAGAATTCAAGAGTTAGATATACACAAGACGACCTTCAGAACACGATATGGACACTTTGAGTTTACTGTGGTGCCCTTTGGTTTGACCAATACCTCAGCAACATTCATGGATTTGATGAACAAAGTGTTTAGACAATACCTCAACCAATTTGTGCTGGTATTCGTGAATGACATCCTAATTTACTCTAAGTCAAGAGCCAAACACTTAGAACACTTGACACCGGTGTTCGAGACCCTTAGAAGAGACCAATTATATGCCAAGTTTAGCAAGTGTGAATTCTGGATGAAGACGGTCAAGTTCCTTAGCCACATAGTATCAATGGAAGGCATCTCTGTAGATCCAGAGAAGGTGGAAGTTGTCATGGACTAGAGCCAACCAAAGGTAGTAATAGAGATCAAGAGTTTCTTAGACCTAGCTGGATACTATAAAAGATTCATCCGAGACTTCTCCAAGTTAGTAGAACTCATGACCAAGTTGACTAGAAAAGGAGTTAAGTTCACATGGAACGAAAAACACGAACAAGCATTTCAAGAACTAAAGAGGACATTAACTTCGGTCCCCATCTTAGCCACTCCTACCCATGGTGTTACTTATGTTCCGTATACGAATGCTTCATAGAATGGAATGGATTGGGAGTGGTCTTGATGCAAGATGAAAATTGTAATAACCCGTAATTGACATGACATATGAGTGTATAAGCATGTATTATACACATACATATAAGTGTAAATAGTGTCATCTGGAAAAAAAATACAATTTATAAAGTGGTTTGGAAAAAATTAGAAAATAAATAAATTTGGGTGATGAATGATAATAATAATAATTGTTATAATAGTAATATTATGGTTGT
>JAJIYU010013604.1:0-13762 GCA_030144865.1 Tinospora cordifolia
TGAGATTGAAGTTCAACAAATTCGTTCAAGTGACAATTTGGCAGATATGTTTACAAAGGCTTTACCGACTACATTATTTGAAAAGTTTGTTCATAACATTGGGATGCGTCGACTTCGAGATTTTAAATGATATCATCAACAGGGAGAGAATAAAGAGGAGTTATTGATTAGTGCACTGTACTCTTTTTTTCCTTAGCTAAGGTTTTATCCCATTGGGTTTTCCTTGCAAAGTTTTTAACGAGGCAATCCTAACAATATTATAAGACTCCATAAGAATATATACTTTTTTTCCTTCTAGATTTTTTTCCACTGGGTTTTATCTAGTAAGGTTTTAATGAGGTATATTCTAATATAAAAGGCATTCAAAGGGGGAATGTTATAAATAATAATAATAATAATAATAATAATAATATATTGAATGTCTTTGTAACCTCTTTGTATTTAGTATCATGTAACCCCTAAAATCTCATAATGTTGAAATTAATGAGATTATTTAAATGTCATCATTATGATTGACATAACCTCTCATTCTAAAAAACTATATAAAGGAGTCTTGTGCCTCATAAAAATTATCAAAAAAAGAGAACAATTCTCTCTTAAAAATTTTTTTTCTCTCTAGTGCTTTTGAATTTTCTTCCCTTTCTCTTGAAGAAATTCTTATTTTTCTTCAATTTGTTCTAGTTTGATTCATAATAAATTTAATTAAATAATTTTGATCGAAACTTCATTCAAAAAAGCAAATATGAAAATCCTAAAAAAAAGAAAACAATAATAAAACAATACGCAGGGTTTGCTTAAACTTCAAACCAGCGCCAGACGTTGAAGATGGTATGAGGCTAAATTAAAGTCTATTTAAGGCACATATGAGTTCATTTTGCAATTTCAAAAAATTAAAATTGTTTTTAATTTAATTTCTTTAGTTACTATTTTTTATTTTCTAATCCTATAAGTACCATCAAATCCAAAATTGCCCCAAAGAATGCAAGGAAGAAGACTGAGGCTCGTACCCTAAAGATTCATTTGGTGCACAGACATCAAATGGATTATAACAATTTTTTTCTTCAAAAATATAATTGTAGACTATTTAATTATTCAATAGTTAAAATAACATTTTCCATATTAAAAAATAATCAAGGAGACCATGTAAGCATTCTCAACATAGTGAACATCAGATATTTTCATTGACTGCACCATTGCGGCCTCTAACCATTTTCACTATAGCGACTTCTTGTTTTCATTTGATGCAACAATGACGACCTGCACATGTATGTGTGTATTCCCAGGTATCTACACAACCCAGTACAGTTGCACTGGGGAATAAGTTCTACTCGGTATCAACTTGGATATTTACAGATTATTTACTTAGCCCACGACCGACGAACATGTAATTATATTATAAGACCACAAACCTAAGAACAATGCCAGAAAGCAGCGGAAACTCGCTTCACGCCTTCACCCATGAAGTTCACTTGGGTTGCAAGAAGTTATAGAATTCCAGCTGAGTCATTTCTCCGCCAGTCACTGGGTCGAACTGGCACCGATAGAAACTGCAAATCAAAAACCCATTATCAAGCAAATGGAAAGGAGCAATTGGTCCTGCAGCTATATCCCTTCTCCAATGTACTGAGGTCAAATGTATAGAGTCCAGCAAGAAACTTTAATTGAATTAGTCAATTTTTTTTAACTTTTTTCTTTTTTTTTTTATAGAGTTTACACCTCTATGCTGATTAAAGATTATACGTCTATTTCAATTTGAGGTTAACGTCTCATTACTTTTCATATGTTTTTTTTTTTTTTTAACTTCAATTTTTTGTAGCAGTGGAAGTAAACAAAATCTTTGAATGCATAGTAATTGATGCCACACACACACACACACACACACATATATATAGAGGACAAAAGCTCTAGTTGGGTAAACTTACCTTCCATCCATGCCAAGAATCACCACTGTGTTCTTCTGGTGACCAAAGGCAACAATGTATTGGCAACCCTCGTGCAAGCGAAATTGAGCTACTGACCATTCTGAACTGAAATATTTTGGCAGCACCCCTGCCAAAACCATATGAAAGCTCAAGTGGGTTGGTTAGCCGTTGATCATTGCAATGTCCATAACAACATTTACACATATTTCTAAAGTTGCAATGTTTCACTTCTGCATTGAGATCTTATGGCATGTACATTATGTTACCTCTTTTAGGAAATTACAGGGTTAAAAATCTTAAAGCTATCTTAATAAAAATAAGGCGTAGAATTCTAGTTCATCCTTGCACAAGATTTTCTGCATGTCTCAAAGAAGAAAAATATTATAAAATGATCCAGTAGCAGTTCAGTTAGAAATATATAAGCAACACTCTGATAATTCAAATAGGTAATATGTTTTAAGCAAATTTTGCTCCACCAGCTGCCAAATTGGGAAAAACACTTCTGCCAGGCTTGATGAAAAAACGAAAAGAAACAGCTGATCTTGTAAGTAATTGAGCATATATAATTAAATCAAAACAACGACGATAGTACCTTTAATGAAGGACAGGGATGAACTTGAAGAAGCAGGAATATTGGTCTCAGATGTAGTGGGTGACTTGTCATTACCAGGTAATCCTGGATTAACTTTAAGGCTGAAGACATGAACGGTACCCTTGTCACTAGATACAGCAAGCCAATGTGCCGCAGGAGAGAAAGCCAGGCTATAAATCTCTGCTCTATCTGCACCTCTGCGTACCTGAGTCAATCGATCAGTCAATAAAACTTCTATCTGAATGCTATCGCAATCACTTCCACAGAAGGTGGCATGTTAATGTTTAGTTTTTACAATAAAAACAGTAGTAGTGTGAGAATTTGAAACTGGATTATCCATACCATTCAAATGTTCAGACTACACATATAGCTCCTGAACAAAACAGTCTGAAGCGGGAAATTAAAAAAAAAAAAAACAACAATAAAATAAATGAACTAGATACAACCACCCTAACTGCACTAAGACGTTCCCACCCTTTTCTCTTCTTAGCACATACTTGAAATAAATTAAAAACAGAATTCATTTAGTATGTGTACAAGTCAGATTTATCAAGACTATTGCGATTTTTTTTTTTTTTTGGAGAAAATCTTGTTTACCAGTGTTTAGCTGGTAAGAAGGTGAGACAATTAGCAGTTTTCTTGAGATAATTTACTCCCCATAATTTTCTTAAATAAGAGTGAGAATTTTTTTTGTTCGCGAGAAGATTTTTCAAAATTTAATTGAAAGGCTAATTGGATAACTAATCAGACATACATCCAACTAAACCATAAAAAAAAAAGTTCCTTAAATGGATAATCTTCAGAAGATATTCTCAAAAAAAGTATTTTCTTAAGAAACTTTTTTTCATCTACCTAAAAAGCTCTGATATTCTAAAAATGGGCTTTTTTTTTACTAGGTTTAACCATAAAATTTTAAGTAGTTTTCTAGTATACATATAAATTCAACTAATATTTAAGAACAAAATGAACCTTTCTTCACCAATGTTTCATAAGTGTTCTGGTAGGGAATTGGTTGAGAACTATATAAGCAACTTCTTTTTTTTTTAAGGGTTAATAAGCAAAAATATCCAAACCTATGCACATTTTTGCAAATATATCCTAACCTTTGCAAATTAGCAAAAAAATACAAACCTATTCAGCTTTGTTGCAATTGTATCCTATAACTGACCAACACACTTAATAGCGTATGTGGCGTTGAGTTGGCAAATGAATTGGTATATTATGTGGCATGTAAATGGCAATGCATGTTGTCAATCATATCCCAAATGTGTGAAAATAATACTAGATGTAGGCATTTCTCATCTAGGTGGAGAGAACACAAAAAAGGGCAAAAATTACAGGTCTGTGCTGGTTGAAGAAGACGAGTGGAAAGGAGAGGAAGAATGAGCAGAACGAGGTGAGCAGTAACAAGACGAGACGAACCAATGCGCTCTGGTTGAAGAAGACGAGAGGAAAAACAAGTAGAACAAGATGAGCAGTAGCAAGAGGAGACGAACCAGTACATTCTGGTTGAAGAAGACGAGAGGAAAGGAGAGGAAGAATAGGACTGTGGTTAGAGAGAGAAGCATTCTGGGTTAGTAGCAGCAAGGGCCACTGGTTCGATTGCCTATTAACCCTTTAATCCCTTACAAATCTATTGCTTGACATTCTGAAACAGAAAAGACAAGAACAGAAATGAATGTCTTATGAACAAAGAACAGAATTAATAATCTATTCCTATAATAAAACTCCCAACCTTCACAAAAGCCAAAAACTAAATAAAAAGTAAAAATAAAATAAAATAAAAGCTAAGACGCTAAAAGAAATGAATGTGTTACTCCTGCAACAAACCCAGTGTTCACACAAGAAAATTGAGATAATAAATTCGATTCATTGAAGAACTAATTCAGAGATCTTGCAAGAAAATATAATGTAATTCCACCAAAAACAACAAGAACATCTCCAAAATCTTGACTTGTTTGAACAGCTACAAATACAATCACAATCGTCTCAAATGAAATTCAGAAGAAAAAGGGGGAATTAAGTAAAGCTTGCATCACTTCATAAATCACATTCTATACATCCGTGATTGTAAAATCTTCAAAACTTATGATAATTTTACACTATACATAACCTGAAAAATGAAAGAGAAAAAAAAATCAATAAAATAAAATCTTGTATTCCTCACTTTTCACTTGTGAAGCGAGTTGGGTCCTCCTAGCACGATTCGCTTGGAAACACCATAAATTGGATCGATGTCATCATCAACACTGGGGGTTTAAGAGGGAAATTTTGCAGAAATAGTGGTCCTAGAAAACGTTGAATAGAAGAACTCGCTCCCTTGTCTCTCTTGTTGTTCTCCTTTGTAATATTGGGCTTCTACTTGCCTGAAAGCTCTGGATTTGTGGCCAAAATTGAGAAGTTGGCTTGTGACGAAGATGATAATTAATAGAACGGACCAGATCACGCACCAAACAAAACCACCAAATCTTTGTTGTGCCTCATTCTTCCTTTTTCTTCGTTTCCACTCCACGGTGAACTGGGCGACCGAACTAGTGACCCTTGTTGTTGCTAACCCAGAATGCTCCTCTTGTCTTCTTCAACTAGAACACACACCAAACAGAACGAATCATCAGCACGAAGTGAACAGTTCCTCGTCTTTCCTACATTGAACCAAAACCCTGCAAATACGTGGAAAATGGTCGTTGCTGCTGCTCATTGGGCCAGAATGAACCAGAACAAGCTGCCCACAAATCTGTGGGAAATGGTCGTTGCAGCTACTCGTTATTCCTCTGCCTTTTCACTCGTCTTCTTCGACCAGCACAAACTTGTAATTTTTGCCCCTTTTTGTGTTCTCTCCACCTAGATGAGAAATGCGTACATCTAGCATTATTTTCACACACTTGGGGCATGATTGACAACATTACCATATATATGCCACGTAATATGCCAATTCATGTGCCAACTCAGCGCCACCTAAGCTATTAAGTGTATTGGTTAGACATAGGATACAATTGCAACAAAATTGCAAAGGTTTGTATTTTTTTACTAATTTTCAAAGGATAGGATATATTTGCAAAAATGTGTATAGGTTTGGATATTTTCACCTATTAATTAACAAGGTTCCCCATGCATCTACAATCTTTCTATTTCTTCCTTTTCATTATCCACATACTTTCAACATGCACAAACATAAAGTACTTAAACAAGGCCAAGCATTCTTATGTTCATAGGACTCTTTCCACTATTTTCTTTTCACGGTCCTTTGTGTTCTCTTCTTTTCCTTCTTTGGGAAAACCAAAATAAGATAGGAAAGAAAACAAACTTCGATAGCTATGCTTCTCCAATCATTTTGATACTTATCTTTTCAATCATGAATCGTTTGTTATAGAAGTAAATAGACAATTTTTTTCTTTGAGAGGGGGGGGGGGGGGGGGGGAGGAAACAAACTACATCGAAGTCAGCGAAGGACCACACTACAACCCCAAGAATAACACGCCTTATTTCAACAACAAGGTCAACTGTTAGCCCCAATGCAAAAAACCGACCCAAAATTGATAGAGTTCATAAACCCACATATTAGCAAGGAGCTCAATATTGCTCCTTTTGTTTTGGCTTTTTTTAAAAAAAAGGCTTTTAAACATCATATTCTTCCTCCCGATCCACATGCATATAATGTGGCATACACCGCAATGAAACCAATTTCTCTAATACCGGTAGATAACTCAGCAGCATTAGAGAGGAAGAGACCTTTGTCGTGTTCATAGGAATATGGAAATGGTTGCCTGAGAAATAGAAGCATCTGTCCCAAATTCATCGAGTAAAGTTGCAAGAGAAGAAAATGATCTTAACTTTTGCCATCTTCCATACAGAAGAGACAACAATTGAGAGCATATCTCTACAACCTCCCGCATGTGTTAACCCAATGATGGGCTAGCAGCCACCCAAAAGACCTAACTTTTGACAAAACTTTAACTTGCCAAATAACACGAGGCAAGGATGAAAAAGAGGAGGTCATGTGAGTCACATAGTCTATCAAAGAATAACTTAGTGTTGAGGAGGCCATTAAGGTTCAAGGATCATAAGAATCCATTGGGGAAGGGTGGAAGTTTCACTTCAGGCTGGCCTATCTAAAATGTTGGGTTTTCTAAGTGTTTTGTAAGTAAGGGCCCTTGGAAAGTTAAGGTTCCAAAATGGTTGTGATAGATTGGAAAAGTCGTGTATTATGAAGTATACAACAAGGTGGCAATGTCATATGCGTAGAGGAATGGCAGCAAAGGTGTTTAAAGAAGTTGGCCAATGTGAAGATCCCCAACCAACTATTATCCCAAAATTGAAATGTTAGTGTGTTGCCTAAATTCAGGCTTACATGTTGCATAAACTAAGAAGTCCGTGACAAGATGAACTTTCAAGGACTCAAACTGTACTTGCCTCTAACAAATTTGTCCCACAAGTTGTTGTCAACAAGGAAAAACCTTCAAAAATGCTTTTGACCACGTGGGCACAAAATGAGTGGTGCTTTGACAGATAACATGGTATGAAAATTTGTAGAAGTTCACATATTTAATTAAGTTCACCCCCACTCTTATGTCCAATCTACATTTGGACTGCCAAAGTCCCTACTAAAGCAAAAAACCCAGGGTAGGCTGATCTGCTTATGAAGCTAAATTGTGCTAAGATTATGTACAAGAAATACCTTAACACTACTCCGACCCTATCTTGGTGTCGTCTTTGCAAGCTAGCAAGTGAAGATGTGCAACACATTTTAGACAGATGCAGATTTACCTTGGTTTGAGGCCAAGGTGAATCGTGTGAGACATATTCAGATGATTGCGCCTACACTCGAAAGCTTACTTTTCTAATCTTTCACACTCTTTTAGTAAAATATTAGAAATGTATTCAGTTCTAGATTTAGTATTTGGTTTGCGAAGAACGTAATTGGAGGATGTTCAAGGGTAGGGAGGCTACGGTGGATCAAACTTGGGAGAGATCTATAATGTTGTTTGCTACATAGGTTTCAATTTCCAAGCTAGGAATAGGTCATAAGGTTAGGAGTGGCTGTTGAATTGGCACAACATTTTTGCACAACTTGTAATGTATTGGGATAGCTCATTTCCAACACTTCCATAGTTATCAATATAAGTATGTTTTCTTTCACAAAAAAAAAAGGGATAATATTTTGTTACTAGCATTTTCCTTACAAAGCAAGTGTCCTTACAAACTAATCAATCCAAATATTTGCTACCTGATCAAACAATTAATTAGGGTAGAAAATCTATGTAACATAGTTGTTAATGAGGATCATAGCTGTAATGTGCACCTTGGTAGGCACAAAAAAAGGAACACCTAAATCAAGCATGCAACTTGGACGAGGCGCAAGGTTCACTAATTAGATTGCTTCCGCATTTTTAGCTTTTTTTTTTTTAATTTGAATGTAATCCAATTTTAGCTGTCCACAAAGATCTCTCTTTTCCATGTCACTAAGGTTCTACTTGGTCCAACAAGCATGCCCACTAGCAGCAGATAAGCACCATGGGCGCTTTTCCACAAAATCTTTGAGACTATGTATTTACCCCTTCCATCTACTTACACCAGTACTACCAATCAGTCTCATGCTTATGTTACTGTTATTGATGTAAGTAATAAGCATCATTTCCAACCATGAAGAGTCGTATTCCCGTGTGGTCTATTAGTCAAACCAACTCTCTTCTAAAATTAATGCAAAGAGTTTTCCTTACTTTCTGGTACATGGCTTTGCGAGCTAGAAGCATATCATCATTTGGATCCATAGTCATTCCATTGACGCACAACAAAACTGTCATGATAAAATCCACTAAACAGCTTTTTTAAAGGCCTCTTCACTCAATGTTATAATTGGAGTGAATGAGAGCAACAAGGAAAGAAACCTACAAGCTATTGGATGCAAGCAAATTTAATAAAACAAAAAAGAATAGAGGATAGAGAACAAGAAAAAAAAATAGAGAGTCATAATCTACATTTAGACAAAAAATTTTGTTCTACCATAAACTCTATTACAAACTTCATTTATAAAGATCTATTAACTAAATATATTCATTCTCACTTAAAATCTTTAAAAGTAAAACTTGATTTCTCCTATGACTAGAGTCTAAATATCCTGTAAAAATAAACCAAAACAACTAAAGTAGAAATAAAATCATACTAAACCAAACGAAATTCAATAAATCTAATATATATCTTTTTATTAACTTTATGCTGATTGCACCTTATTCTCCACTTAAAAACCAAGAATTTCCACGCACGGTAGAGATTAAGCCCTTCAATGGGACTAATAAGCAAGCTACTACCAGGGGGTCTCCAAAGTCTTGTAAAGAGGAATCACCTTTGTCTGCTGGCATCGAATTGTAAAGCATGTAAATGTTGTCACTAAAGTCCGATATCAGATGTCATGGATGATGGACAGGCAAAGAGAAATAATAAATGAGATTTCAAGATGAGAGTGAAAAGTAAATGAATGTTTGGAGAAGGAAAGTAGTAGAGAAAAAATAGGAATAGCACCAAAGAGAGAGAGAGAGAGAGAGAGAGAGAGAGAGAGAGAGAGAGAGAGAGAGAGAGAGAGAGAAGTAGAGAACAAGATTGATAACATCAAAGAAGATGAGAAACAAAAAGAAATGAATAAGGAAAAAAGAGGCGGGAGAATTAGAAATGTAGAAGAAAAAGGGGAGAAGGATTGAGCTTGGTCTTCGATAAAAACTGATCTAAGACAAGAAAGAGAAGAGAAAGTGAACAAGAAAAGGAGAGAAAGACATAATCAATATATTTTTCAATTCATTCCATCGTAATTTGAACTCAATTACAAGTTTACAACCTTTATTTATATAGATCTAAGTTACCAAAATTGGTTTCAACTAAAATAAATTCCTACTAAAATAAAATCTTACTAAATTAAAAGGTGATTTATCTTATGACTTAGAATCTAAAAACCCTACTGAAATAAACTATTAGATCTAAAATAAAAATGAAATCATACTAAAATAAATGACAAAAATTATTTCAATAACTTTTCATTACTGTGCAACAATAAGGAGTTCCAAAAATCAGACCTTGGGAACTTTGGGCCTTGACTATTGCCCTTCAATTTGACCTCCTATCATAGCATTTTTGGAACTCTTAAACACCCGATCATAATTGCATAATATACTTGCACAATACAAGCAATTATCCTAAGAACTATCATATAATGATTTAACATTTTCATTTGGGGTTAAATGGATAATATTCATCAGAGGTTAAATATAAAGCACGAGCAAAATTACAACTAAATTTTGTTAAATTTATTTACTCAGCAGTTTTAGCTCAAAATAGAGACATTGTTGATAAGTACGCAGTTATTACGATTTTTTTTTATTAACAAATAGGGATTTTATGCATTTTATATCTTGCTTCACTCAATCATGTGCCTTGTGAACAACATCTTCTGTTCATCTTGCCTTTAAGTCTTTGACCACATCACTCGTCCCAAATTTCATCCATAAATATACAATTCAAAGAAAAAAATCAATGGTTGAGCTTCAGTTCTTATCTTGATATTTTCAGCAACCCCAGTATTTTCAGAAAATCTTCAATCCTTATTGTCCTATGCTATTACATTTAAAGGTTGCTTATCATAAAATTGTTGCTTATATGATGAATGTGAAAACCTCAATAATAGCAAAAGAAATCAAAGGTCACTGTAAGGTTCTACATAACGTACAATTATTGCTATTAATGAGAAAAAAACGAAGCAGGAACGATTCAAAGAGATGGAGAAGGATGGTTTTGAACTCAAAATACCTCTTGCAGCAGATTACCATCAAATGTATTGTAAATCCTAACCAGAGTTCCCTTAGAGCTGGCAGTAGCAAGCAGCTTGCCATCTTGCGTAAGTGCAAAACACGCAATTCTTGAATCATGAGCCAAGATAAACTTAGTTCGCTTGGAAGCATAATGCTCGACCCTAACCTGCCCCTTCTGCAATCCCGGGCAGACCAACACAAGCGACTCAGCACCCTGGGAAACCGCACAGAGCCCCTTTGGGTTCGAAATTGTTTCAATTTGATGCATCAACTTCAAATCCGCAAAATTATACACAAAGATTTTTTGCTCCAAAACAACAATTATCCTGTCCCGTCGCAACCGCACCGCTCGAACCTCAGACCTAAACGACAATTCCCCAATGCACCGGTTCTGATGATCGTCCCAAATCATCACCTTATTCAAGGGATACTGTGGATCAGGTCCGCCACCGACCAAAGCAAGAATATTACACCGGAAAAGCATCTCCACAGTACCAATACCACCTCCTTGATCGAAAACTCTCCGGAAGATCTCGCGAAACGGATCACAGTTATAGATCCGGAATCCTTGATCCGTCCCGACGGAAAAACATCCATGATCCTGATTGAACGAGAGATGGAGAAGAGATGGAGGAGACGAATCCGCCTGCGACAACAGATCGTCCTGTATATTAGGATTAGGGTTTTGAGTCACAGATGACGTCGATGGAGGGACACTGAAATCGGATGGACGATCGCCGTTTTCCTCTTGATATTGAGCTCCGGCGCTTTTCGTCGATGACGTAAACGATCCTTCCGATGGAAGGACGCTGAAATCGGTGGAACTTTTTCCGTCGTCTTCGATGTACTGAGTTTCGGAGCTCCATTGCGGCGACGAAGACGATGACTTTTCAGAGGGATTAAAGTTGTCTGAGGGGATTGCGCGCTCTTGGTGAGGAGCTGATAGGAAATCCGAGCTCTGGTCGGAATTAGGGTTTCGGCGAGGCCAAGAGCCTGGCCATGGCGGAGACGAACACGACGAAAGAGTCGCCATGAAAGCGAAGGCTTTGATGAAAACTTACCAATTCAAACGTTAACGAGGCGATTAAAAGAGAAACGAAGACGGGATTTCAGCCACGAGGCTTTTCACGCCGTTACCGTACCAGTGGTGAGCCGTTACGGCCATGGGTGTGTGCTGGTGAGGAATATTATGCAAAGGACGAGGATTCTAATGCAGGACACCATTAAGTTATTTCTACAAAATAAAATAGGATAAAATAACATTGAATTAAATTAAATTAAAAATAAAATAATTTAATTTAATATTTAGTTCGATATAAAATAATTACAAAATAAATTAAAAACAATAATAAATAAATATTTAATTTAATTTACCCCTAACATGTTGATAGCCCATTACCTTTTTTTAAGAATAGTGCTAGTCTTAAATTCATAAAGATTAAATTTAGTTATAATTTGTAAACCAAGGGCTAAATGAGTTATAATAAAATTTTAATGATTAGGATAGTAAAAAAATGTTTAATCTAATTAAGATTTTGCTAGTAATGTGCTTAATTAAGCAAAACTACCCATCAATTTTTTTTAATTTTGAAATGAAATAAGATGGTATTTTTCTTTTTTTAAGGAGAGACAAGTGATTATATTACTTTAAATAAAAGTATTGAGTACCATTGAGCATGAGGAATGCTCATAATTGTTAAAATACTAATAGAAAAGTCAGTGGCTTCTAACTCAAACCTAATGCAATCAATTTGTTCCAAGTCTGAGTTATGAAAGGACCCTTAAAGAAAAGTATATTTACGTGAACTATCCATAATCCCTTCAAAATAGTTGTCAACCAAAGGAGAAATTCTCATGGGTTCTTGAGATACAAGTAAACTAAAAGTTTTTTCTTGTTTTCTAATGGTAAGGGATCTAGGGAAATGAAGGCTTCAAGATAGGGAATAGGGTGGCTTTTTGACAGGGTGATTATGAAATATATGAAGCAGGCAAGAGGTTTATTTGTTGTTTTTGATAGCCAAAATAGAATTGGAAAAGAATAGGCAAAGAACATAATTTATCTTCTCAACAATGAATAGATTGACTATTTCTTATTTTAGGACTAATCTTTTTAAGAAATGAAGGATAAAGTTTGGCAGTGAATTTCCATGAGCTAGGGAAAGAAGTGTGTGTGTAAAATTTTTGGTTTCCCTTCTATTTCTACTGCAACCAAATTAAATTTGAATGATTCTATTCTGACCCATAAAGCCTCCATTTTTTTCAAAATAAACCTCCAAAGCTAGTTAGCTCTAAGGGCCTTGTTCATACCTTACAATATCCCCTAGATTAAAACCATTCTCAATTTTTACTTTTTGAGACAATTCTAACAAATAAGGTTAAAGGCCTTATCATCATCCACTTATGTTCAAAAGAAAGATCTCACATATGACTCTAAGATAAGAGCAACCTCCCTAGAAATCTCGAAAAGAGACATGTAATAACATGGAATAACATATAATACAAATAAGATGAGCACTAGGTGACTTCTTGTAACAACCCGTAATTTTTATGACATATAAATTAATTTAAATAAAGATAAATGTGTATAAATACACGTAGTTGTACAGACCACTCATGTACATACGTGTTATATATACAGGAGTACTAATATAAGTTACGCGTATAAATTAGTTAAACTATATTATTTATCAAATGTAATGTAATAAACCAAATTTTTATAATGCGTACACGTCGAAAATATATTTTTAAAAATATTAAATAAATATAAAAATGTTCGAAAACATGATTTAAATATTCGTTATAATATTTATAATTAATAGAATAAATTACATTAGTTATTTTTAATATTGCGATTTTTTAACGCGTAAATAGTGAAAATAAATTTTTAAAAATATTAAATAAATATAAAAATAACCATAAACATGATTTAAATGTTTATTATGATGTTTATTAAAGAAATAAAATAAATCATGTTGGTTTAAGTTGGCGAAAAATCGAAAACTAATTTTGATAGTTATGGGGGGTTTATTGAACTAATTTCGGAAAAAAAGGGGGAACTTGACAAAATTTTCCTCTATAAACAGTAACCATAGTTACTGTTTATATGCGCGTACTGTTCATCCGAATTACTATTCATCCCTTTTAAAAGCTGAAACCAGAGGAACGAAAATCAATCAAACAGAAATTCTAAAAAAATTTGTGATTTTGGGGCTTCTGTTCTTGATCATCGGAGATTCGATTTTTGCCCGGAGACAGTCAAAATGATCCAGATCGAGTTTAGAGCAATCCTAAGCATCTAAGGTAAGACTTTAAAGCTCTGATTTGAATTCTATGGTTTGAATTGTAAATTGGAATTTGAGGGTTTCAAATTGGGATTTTTGATGTAAATGACGATCTGAAGCGCAAAGAGCTCAGATCTAGCTTGCTT
Organism: Tinospora cordifolia; assembly: GCA_030144865.1. Classification (NCBI taxonomy): domain Eukaryota; kingdom Viridiplantae; phylum Streptophyta; class Magnoliopsida; order Ranunculales; family Menispermaceae; genus Tinospora; species Tinospora cordifolia. The sequence continues at coordinate 13,735 of JAJIYU010013604.1, forward strand.
GCTGTAGAATAAGTGATTCTAGACTAGA
>JAJIYU010013605.1:0-13758 GCA_030144865.1 Tinospora cordifolia
TTCTTTTGGAACGGGCCCTTGTAATTGGTCCTCTTGGAATATGCAAAACATCTTCATCACTATTAATTAATTTATTTGTGTCATCTTTTTCAACCTCATAAACTGCATCATATAAGGTGGATCGTAGGTATTCCCAACCGTAGCTGACTGCGACAACTCGAAGTTTTTTGGAAATGGTACTAGTTGTAGTATGTACACTCTCTTAGGCTGTGATACTGATGACTTGACTAATTTTAGATGGTACTCGAGACTTTCTATGATTAGACGAGATCACAGGGAATACCGAGAGGCATCTCAACCCTCTTTCGGCCTTAGACTTCGACCAAAACCAAATGGATGTTTGAAACGCCTAATGTTCGAAAGTGTTTGTAATGTTTTGGATTGAGTTTGTATAATGCGTGTGAAGTGTATGAATGATCCACTGGGCTTTCGAGCTCACTCTCATTTTATTTTTTAGGAACACCTGGACGTAGTGCACACCAGTCTATGTTAGAAGACTCGTAACGTAGAAATTTGTAAATAAAATCAAAGGAGATATTCCAAGTCCTTACATATTCAATTTCTTGAAAAATGTTAAAGAAAGGGTGAGCACTAAGCTTAGTGGATCTTAAATAACCATTTTCATATTCAAACCACTAACACATTCATAATTCAAACACTAACAAACATGAGGCGTTTCAAGCATCAAGTTGTGTAAAGTTGGAACTTAGACCAAAAGAGTTTTTCAACTCTTGATGTTCTCAACTAAGTGACTCCTTAGAGTAAAATATTACCTTTCTTAGTCATTTTCATTGGACTTTGAACTTAGGTACTCAAATCCACCAACTAATTACTTAGGTATTACAAACCTTATGAACTAATCATAAGAAGAGAACACCCATAGCAACCATGTGTCTACTATGATGGTACGTGGTTAGGATCACCATATTCTCATATTAAATCCCATAATCATGAAACATAAATAAAAATTTTAAAATATGGCATTAAACTGGAAATAAATTTAGAATTTCATAGAACCAAAGATTGACCATTCAACATATGCATCAAACATTTAGACAATCCCTAAAAACATGGTACTAGCATGGGACATTCATCATGCATACATGGAAATGAATGAAATCAAACTAAAAACGTGTATAAATACTAAAAATTGAAATTATAGTAAAAGAATTTCAGAAAAAAATATAAAAAAAAACATGCTAATGGATTAAATAAGAAAAAAAGGCATTTAAGAGAAGCAACTTCCATCTTAGATGTGACATTTTTCCCAAATTCCAGCAGAGGTTGCCTTTGCTTTATCACTTTTGAATCTCAGCAAAATAACTCTCTACTAATCACTAAATAATGAAACTAAAAGTTTCTCACCTTTGCACAAAAAAAAAAAAAAAAAAACGAAAGGAAAAGAAGAAAAAGAAGAAGTTTGAGAGCACAAAAGACTCTTGTTCTTGGAGTGAGTGATTGTGAGCAACATAGGGGGGTATTTATAGTTTTTCAAGAGCCAAGGGAGATGTCCTAGGTTATCTTGGGCAGCATGTGCAGCTTTTCACTTTTGAGCAAATTTCCAAACACTAAAAGAGTGACATGGTAAGTGTGCACAAGGATCACTAAACTTACCAATTTTCTTATTTTTAGACTTATAATAATGCTAATATCAATTGGGACGTGATCTAGTGAGCATAGAAAGTTTCTAATCTAGTTTGGCAAGTACATGTGAGCAAGAATCTTTCCTTTGTCTATTTCCTTTGTTTGGACGTCACTCTTAGTGTATAATGAAATTCTTTCTTTTTTGGACATCCTGCCAAGTGAGTATGCTGTCAGTCTTGAGGGACACCATAACATAGTCTAATATTCATATCTAAGCTTGAGAAAACTCTCAATTTGGTTTAAACCCAAGGGTGGCATCCCAAATGTTAGAATCACTCAATTTAGGCCCCAAAATGGGAGAGAAAAGTTTCCATTTTTGACTCTTTCTTGTGGGTGTGGGATGGCTAGGGTTTTATGGGCATCAATTCAGATTTCAAACCTTTCTAATTAAGTTAATTCACATCTGTGCACGCAAACATGTGCATGGATGGACCGATTTTGCTTAGGTGAGGCATGAAACACATGATCACTAGCTTGGTGCATAAAATCAATCTTCATGGATTTCCAAATCCTAGGTGGCACATCTCATATGGGTGGTGTACTGAATCACTTGTGTGGTAAGTTGAATCATGTTTCATGGAATAACATAAGGAAAGACGTCCCATGGTGGTTGAGTAGGGTGGGGTGCACCCGATCATGGTGTTCCACCCATGAGACTTGCACATGCTTTGGGTGTTCATGCCTTCTTGGGTTCACATGAATTTAATATAATTTAATATCTCCCTAATCACTAGTAATTTAGGTGTATAACCTATAGTTTTGGAACCACATGGCCAAACAAATTTTAAGGTATAGTTTGGCCCAAGATGGTTTTTCTTTATAAACCTTCCTTATTCAGAGCCCACTGAAGGTACTCGCCCGAATCTTGGCCAATTGTCCCGATTTTTAGATATGTCATGTGTCTTGTTAGTTTATACAATCCCATGGGATTTCGGGTCATTTTGAATCCTCAAAGTATCCTAAATGCCACTTTTTTCCTAATTTAAACCCCTGAAGGTGTTTGACAAAATAAGAACCTTAATCTTGACTAATTAAACTAATTTTCGGATATGTTGTTCAATTGGCCGGTTCAAGTCACTTTGCTTCATTTTAGGTGATTTTGAGTTCTTAAAGGTCACTAAATGAGAGTTTTAGAACCTGCCAAATTTAACCCTAAAACGAGCTCGATTTCATTTTGCACCCAAATTTCACTAAATAAACCTTCAATTTCATTTCATTTGGTACAAAGTTTTTAGGGTATGACAACCTACCCTCCTTACAAAAATTTCATCCTCGAAATTTGCACATGGTTAAGGATTTCTATTGAAAAGGTGTAGATACTTTGTCTTTATTTCGCTTTCTAGCTCCTAGGTGGCTTCTTCCACCCTGTGATGTTTCCATAGCACTGTCACCAACGAAATGTCCTTCGTTCTTAGACTCTGTACCTTGTAGTCAAGGATTCTGACTATTGTTTCGTCGTAAGTAGCATCATCTTGGATAGTTATTTCCTCTTAATAGATGATGTGAGAGGGGTTAGGTTCGTACTTTCTCAACATAGGTACATGGAATACATTATGAGTTGAAGTCATCTAGTTTGGTAGGTCCAGCTCATAAGCGCATTCCCCAATCCTTCGAAGTATTTCAAAGGGTCCGACAAACCTAGGAGATAACTTCCCTTTAAATTTGAACTTCTTGATGCCCTTTTGAGGACTAATTCTTGGGAAAACTTTGTCTCCGACTCAGAATTCTAGTGGTCTTCTCCTGTTGTCAGCATAGCTCTTCTGATGACTCTATGCTATGATTAGTCTCTTCTGTATCAACTTGACTTGTTTGTTTATTTCTTCTACCAAGTCTGGATCGATCAACACGTGATCTTCAAGCTCTGCCCAATAGGTAGGCAATCTACAGGGTCTTCCACAAAGAGCCTCGAATGGAGCTATCTTAACGCTTGCCTGATAACTATTGTTACAGGCAAACTCTATTAGGTGTAAGTACTTGCTCCAGTTCCCCTTGAAGTCTAGGATGCAAGACCTCACATATCCTCTAAAATTTGGATAATTCTCTTAGACTGTCCATCTTCGTACCTAACTCCTTCTGTAGAGTCTGCCAGATGTGTGAAGTAAAGTGAGAATCTCTGTCAAACGCAATTGATTTAAGCATGCCATGAAGCCCCACTATTTCCTTGCCGTAGAGTTCTCCTAGCTTATTGACTTGGTCTGTGGATCCGATTGGCAAGAAGTGAGCCACTTTGGTGAGACGATCCATAATAACCCAAATAGTGTCTTCTCCCTTTTGGTTCCTGGGCAAACCACTGACAAAGTCCATGGCAATGTTATCCCACTTCCATTTAGGGATGGGGAGTGGTTATAAAATTCCAAAGGGTTTCTGGCACTCTGCTTTAACTTGTTGGCAAGTTAAGCACTTGGAGGGATGCTTAGGCCCGTCTCTCTTCATTCTTTTCCACCAGTAAGTCTTTCTGAGGTTCAAGTACATCTTGTCTCTTCCTGGATGCATCATATATTTGGTTTGATCCTCATCCATGATGACTTTCTTACTTTACCCATTCTGAGCTACACAAATCCTCTCCCCAAGTTGTATGGTATTCTCAGCGTTTATCCTGAAATCAGGATGTTTACCATGTTTAACGCCTTCCATTAGTTTGGTGAGCCACTTGTCTTGTGTCTGTTCCTCCCTGATCTATTGCATAAGGTTTGGTTGGCAAGACATGTTGTAGAGGTAGGCTTCCTCCTTATTAAGGGTTACTCCAAGCCTAAAGTCCTCAACCTGCTGGTACATTTGACCCTTTTCCTCTTCATGTTTGTGGAACTTCCTACTCAAGGCATCGACTACTACATTGGCCTTTCCTGGATGGTAGTGTAATTAGAAGTCATAATCTTTAAGAAACTCCAACCATCTCCGTTGCCTAAGGTTTAACTCCTTCTGTGTGTAGATATATTTCAGGCTCTTGTGGTATAAAAATAGGTCAAACCTTTCACCATAAAGGTAATATCTCCATATCTTCAGGGCAAACACTATGACTGCTAATTCTAAGCCGTGATTAGAATAAGTTCTCTCATGGACCTTCAGTTGTCTCAAAGCATAAACATTAACTTGTTTTTTCTGCATTAAGACTGCATCTAGTCCATTCAGCGTGACGTTAGTATAAAGGGTGTAAGTGACACCAAGAGTTGGAATGGTTAACACAGGGGCCGTAGTCAACCTCTTCTTCAGCTCTTGGAATGCTTGTTCACACTTCTCATCCCATTCGAACTTAACTCCCTTTCTGGTCAACTTGGTCATAGGTCCTACCAACTTGGAGAAGTCTTGGATGAACCTTCTATAGTAGCTAGCCAATCCCAAGAAGCTTTTGATTTCCGTTACGATTTTAGGCTCCTTCTAGTTCATGACTGCTTCTACCTTTTTTAGGTCTATAGCAATGCCTTCTGCTGATACAACATGACCTAGGAACTTGACTATCTTCATTCAGAACTCGCACTTGCTGCACTTAGCATATAGCTGATTTTTCCTGAGGGTCTCCAACACGATCCTCAGGTGTTCTAGATGTTTAACTTCAGAGTTGTAGTAGATTAGGATGTCATCCATGAATACCACCACAAACTAGTGAAGGTATTAGCTTAACACTCGATTCATCAAATCCATGAAAGCTATCGGGGCATAGGTTAAAACAGAGGGCATAACGATGAACTCAAATTATCCATATCTGGTTCTAAAAGCTGTCTTGTGGATATCTGACTCCTTTATCCTCAACTGATGATAGCCCAATCTAAGATCAATCTTAGAGAAATGAGTAGCTCCTTGTAATTGATCGGATAGATCATCAATCCTTGGCAAAGGATACTTATTCTTTACTATCGCTTGGTTTAGCTTCCAATAATCGACACATAGTCTCATGGAACCATCTTTATTTTTTGTGAACAATACTGGAGCTCCCCAAGGTGATTCACTTGGCCTGATGAACCCTTTCTCCCTGAGCTCGTCTAATTGAGCCTTTAACTCAATCAATTCTATTGGTGCCATTTTATATAGAGGTATGGCTATAAGGTTGGCTCCAAGAAAAAGTTCAATTTTGAACTCTAACTCTCTAGTTGGTGGTAGTCTGGGTAATTTGTTTGGGAACATATTCGTCTGCCTCAGATAGTTCAACAAGGCATGGTTGGACTCCTCGGTAGTTTTTGCATATCCCCGTTGATTTTGAAGGTTTCTCCAAAAGGTAGGGTTATGGTTATTCGTCTTTTAGGACAATCTATTTGGGCTTGATACTAGTCTGACTAGTCCATCCCTCGGATTACATCATAGCCATAAAAAGGTAGGGCGCATAGGTCAACTGTTAAAAGTTTGTCCCCGAACCTTAAATCACAACTACACATTCTTTTTAAAGTCACAATGGTCCCTATTGGTGTCGACACATTCAAAGTTACAGGCAACAATTTCATTACAAGTTGTAACCTATCAGCTAGTTGTTCAGAGATAAAAGATTTTGACACACCTGAATCAAATAACAATCTTGCAGCAACATTAAAAAATAGGAACATACCTTTTACTGCAGGGACCTGGTTTGCCTGGGCCTCAACCATAAACACTTTGGCCTAGTTTTGGCTATGGCCTTGGTTCTGCCCCTGATTGGCATTCTGGTTCTGAGGTTTAGCTTGAGGACGAATTCCTCCCTGAGCGTTTTAGGGTTGCTACTGCTGGGGAGCTTGGGCTGGTGCAGTCGGGCACTCTCTAGCAAGATGGCCTTTTTGTCTGCATAGGTAACACAACCCCTAACCTCTTTGCCTGTTCCCTTACCTCTCCCTTATTCTGCCCCTGTTTCTATGGGGCCTTACTATTTTTGTTTTTCTTGTGGGCCCCTTGTTGGTCCTTTTTATTCTCGAGCTACTTATTTGTTCCCCTAAATCTTTGTTCTTGGTTGAGTTCTTGCTCTAAAATTAGAGCCTGTTCAACTACCTCCTTGTAGGTTCGGAGGTCCAATGCTATGAACACCTTCTGGCTCTAAATCTTGAGATCTTGTGCAAACCTAATAGCCTTCATTTTTTCCCCCCCGATCATATTTAGAGAGAACTTGGCTAACTCTGTGAACTTCCTCTTGTACTCCGTCACAGTCATGTCTCTTTGGTTTAGCTTGACAAAGTCATCTTGAAGCTTTCGAACAGTTACTTGAGGAAAAAACTTTTTGTAGAAGTGCTCCTTGAACTCCTCCTAGTTCATTGCTTTAGTTTCAATATCATGGTCCAACTGCATCATTCTCCACCATCCTTGGGTTGGTCCCTTGAAATGGTGTGTGGCTAGTGCCACTCATTGTGGGCTGGTTACCTTCTGTATGTTCAACAGTTCTTCCATCTCTTGCTACCAGTGGTCGACTTAAATGCAGATCTCGCTACCATCAAAAGATGGAAGGTCGAGCTTTTGTAAATCAATCAAGAGCTTCGTCTGCTTTTCATCCTCTTGCTTTTCTTGGTTCCTCTGACATTCTTGTGGTACTGGTGCTGGTGGTGGACTCGGAATAAGTTTAGGTACCTGCGGTTGTGGTGCCACCCTAAGGGATCATTTGTGGTAAAACCCTTATCAATTGGTCTAGTACTCGTTCAGACATCTCAGTCATCATTGCCTCTAGCTTGGCCTCAATTCTAGTTGGCAGTCCATGTTTTCCTTGCTCAGTTTCATCCGAAGTAGTCGATCAGGTAAGGTGTCTTCTTGTTCCAGCCATTTGCTATAAATCAAATAGATCATTAGTATTTGGCAGACATTCGTACTATGATGACTCTAGGTTCATGTTTTTAGGTTCTTAATTTATTCAATGGCCTATAGGTTTTTCTTCTAGGTTCTTTTCATGCATAGGTATAGGATTTGATTTCAAAGCAAGTAAACATTACAACATGTTCCTCAAATAATCATACAGTCAAGCTGGCACAACAAAGTTCCAAGCTTCCAGGTTCAAGTGCCCCATCCCACTCTACCTGTTCCACTTAGGCTTTTACCCAGAATAGAGCCGCACCCAACAATTTTGCGAATTGCTCAATAACTATAGTTCCCGAGCCCACTATACCCAACTGCCCCATCCTAGTAAGCATAAAGAAACCTATTCTTCTATAGCTACCGATCATTTACCATATATGGTCCATCATTTTTTAAGTCTAGGCTTCTTTCATATCTTCAAATTCTTATGCATCCCATATTACATAAAAATTAAAAGATATAGAAGCTTCTCGGTCTCGTGTCCTGATCAAATAATTTTTTATTTTCACACAATGTTTGTTTCTAGTCATGTCCTAAAGATTTATGCTTTTGATCCACTGTGCCACTCATAGTTACACCCATTTCTATCTAAGGTCTATTATCTGGACCTATGGTTTGATCTGGTTGACTCACAACCTCTATCTAGTCAGGATACCACCTTTGACATCTTCAAATTTGTTCCCCTAATTTTTTAACCTTCTAATTTTCTTTTATAGAAAGTAAATGTATTCTTCAACTCAAACTATTCATACAAGTTGGTGGGACAACCTTTAGATCGAACGACGACACCAAAGTCTACTTAGCAACCGTTCTTTATATGGTGAGATAACCCACCTCCCTTTCAATGTTTAACTTTATTCAAGACAAGACTTCCCCACTATAAGCTTAACTTGTAGTTTTTGTATCCAAACAAAATATTTCAAAAAATATTTATTTCCTTTTTGAAAACCCTTTCTAAAAATGTGTTTCAATTTCAAAATAGAAGGTAGGACAATCAAAATTTCAATTTGACTCATTGTGAAACAATACACAGTTAGGGTTTCTAATTCTTGTCAATCAACTAATGATTGACTTTCTAATTCTTATCAACAACTGTTTCAATAGTGGTTAAGTCCAAACACTCATAAAAAGAATATGGGGGTCGGGGTGTTACAAGTTTCCATGCTTAGGTTGATTTAAAATATGAAACATGTTGTGTGTTGTTTTTATGCCTCCTGAATGATTTTTTTAATTTAGTTATTCTAATTTTGGATCCATGAATTTGTGGGAATTAAGTATAAGATTTTGAAGATTCATAACCACATACTGTCATAGTGATCCGTATGGGTGCTGTGGGTGTTCTTATCACATACAAGGGGTATGTGGTTTGCTATACCAAGGGCATGAGGCGTATCACAAGGTACTTGGAATGTGGCATTGTAATGGAAAGTAATGAGATGAATTGTCTTTCCACCCGAAGAGGGATATCTTGATAAGAACATCAAGGGATTAGGCCCCCTTTTAGTCTTAACGTCAATTATAACCAAAACGTTGTGTGAATCGCTTAATGCATGATAGTATTTAAATTTGGATGTGCTATTAACTTGAATTATTAACTTAGTTGTTTAAGAATGATTTACTGAGCTATGTGCTCACCCCCTCCTTTATTTTTTTTTTAGGAAATTAATTTTCATGAAGATCATGAACATTAGTCGAGCCCTTTTTTTTTAAATTTAGAAAATTTCTAATTTCTATGTAAGGGCATGTTGCCCAAGTTTTGAATATTCCGTTTTAATAGTTTCTTTTTAAGATTGAGTTATGTACTCCACTTTATTAAATTAATAAAGTTTATGAATTTCTTTTATCTCTTGTATTATTGCCTTATTAAATTTGAGTAAAGTACTCTTGAATTCTATTAAGGCATAAGATAATTGAATTAGAAAGTCAAGTTGTGTACGTGTAATATAACATTGGCCTGACCTACGCTATGGTTAGAATTAAACCAAAGTCTTTGGGGTTGGGGTGCTACAAAAGCACCCAAAATACCTCAAAACCTTAAGTTACTAATTCTTGTGCACAAAAGTGAAGATTTACAAGTTTTCTATGTTGGGAACTGTAACATCTCGAAAAATTTTATATGAAAATTTTATTTTTACTTAGAATATTATACAAAAATTGATGAATGAAAAATTTGGCAAGTCCTAGTTACTCAAGTGAGGAATAAAAATCAATTTAGTGGATTTTTGAAAGAAAAAAATTACGATTATAATGCATAAAATGGGATATCATGGTAAAAAACACAAGGATACGTGCAATTTTTTATGAAATCAGGATTAGAAAGTCAATTGGGGTCGAGATGTGGAAAAAAATCCGAAAAGAAAGCAAGAAATAGGGTTTAAAAATCAAAAACAAACTCAAAATGCTGTGAACTGTAGATCTAGAATCTGGATTAGCATTCTACGGCCAAAATCATGTCCTCACGTACGCACTAGAGCACCCAATCAGCCAGATCGAACGGCCAGATATCCAAGTACGTAACTCGAGGAAAAATCGTGCGGATTAGACGAAATTCGTTGATTGCAAAATCTGATGCACACACTGTGATCGAGGATCATCAACGGTCAATAACGAAGCCGCATAGTCAATCGCGAAACCGTGCTGTGCTCGAGGATCATTGAACGGTTCAGATCAAAGCCATTTTGATCAGATAGCGATTGTTGATGCGCTCGAGGAAATATAACGGCTGAGATCGAAGATCCGAATTCTGTTGATTTATCCGAGATTTATGCAACGGTTCTGATCAGATCCTAATGCGTGTCTCGAGGAAAATCTGAGGATCCAGAATTAAGTCGAATTATAAATTACGAAAACTACGTTAAAATTACAAAAAATACTAAAAAAATATAAAAAATTAAAAAAAATAGTTTCTAATTCTAAAAAATATTTCTAAAATCCAAAAAAATTCGAAAAATATTATTTTTGCTCCAAAAATTAGAAACTACGAAATTTGGTAGAATTAAAGAGTTTTATTCATACAAGGACACAAAACTTTTTAATTTTCTCCCTTAAAAAATCTATATAAACCTCCCTAGGCCCCTAATTTCATTCATTCCAAATAATAAGAGTTGAATGCTCCTCTTGTTTTCTCAAAGCCTTGTTCTTGACACCTCTCATCTTCCCTTCTTGTGTGTGTGAAGTTCTTCTCTCGAATTTGGAGAATTAAGTTGGGCGATCTTTGTGGGCGCTAGTACGTGGGAATATTGTTGCCGGAATTTTCGAAAGAAAGCGTTACAAGGTGGAAGTAATTTCTTAAACACACCTTTTTCTTATTTAAAGTTCTAGCATGTTCATTGTGTGTATGGTTTTAAAATCAAAAGATTTTCAAATCTAGCATTCTAAAATATTTTTCGGTTTTGGATTTGATTCATATTTGAATTTATGCATACATATTGATCATGTTATGCCTAGTATCATGCTTAGGTTTTATTTCAATATGTGATGCATGATTATGAGTGTTCTATGATAAAATTTTCAGTTTGATCATATGCTGAATTTATTTATTTTAGTTTCATGTTTTGAAATTTATTTTATAATTCAAGATTATGTGATTTAACGAAGATGATGGTGATAATAACCACCTACCATCATAGCACAAATGTGGGTTGCTATGGATGTTCTTTTCATATGGTTTTTTTTTTAACCTAAGTGCTTGGTTGGTGGGTAAGCCCCTTTGAAGTCCAAAAGTCCAATGGAATTGGCTAAGTGATGCCATATTTCACTCTAAGCCTTAGTGAAGAACATCAAGGGTTGAGAAACTCTTTTAGTCTAAATTACAACTTTCAACAATTGGTTGTTTAAAACACCTAACGTATACAAGTGTTTGAATTATGGATGTGCTATTGTTTTGAGTTTGAAAAATGGTTGTTTGATAAAGATCCGCTGAGCTATGTGCTCACCCATTCCTCTCTTATTTTTCAGGAAATTAAATTATGAAGGCTATGAAAATTAAATAGTTTTTGTTTTAGCAAGTTTTCATTCTCTTGAAAGTTTCTCTTAATGTAAGAGCATGTTGCCCAATTTTGATTTAAGACTTCCGTTGAAAGTTAGTATTTTTATTTTGAGATTTTGAGTCTCTTGATCAACTATGTACTAGTTTACATTACAAAGTTAGGGGCTTTCTTTTATTAATAAAGAGGTTGAATTTTTCTTTATCTTTAATTGCCTTAATTTTATTAAATGTGAATTTGTACTATTGAATTTATTTTAAGGCATGAGATATTAAAAAAAAAGAGAAAAAGAAAAGAACAAGTGTGTGTCGCTTATAAAGTAACATGACCCGACCCGCCAATTGGTTAAGTCCATCGTCAAAAGGAATGGTGGTTAAGTCCAACGCTCAAATCAAAGAATGCGGGGGTTGGGGTGTTACAGGAGCACCCCAAACTTGCCAATTCCTACCAATTGAAACCCTATATAAACACTGTCTGGGCTCCCATTCTCTTCATCCTAGTAAGAACTAACAAGTCCTTCTTGCTCTCTTTGCCTCTCTCTTGGCATCCCTCTCCTTTTTCTTTAGTCGTTTTAGACAACAATTTTGGTAGTAGTTACGAAGTGCTGCACAAATTTCTATGCTAGCAGTTGGGGAGATCTAAAGGAGATTCAATTGAAGATTCAAGAAGGAGTTTGCTATTTAAGGTTGAGATGATTTTCAACTTTGACTTTATTATTTTAATTTATATAAGGCTTGCATGTATTTGATGCTTTGAATATGCATGACTAATTATTATACATGCCATGCAAAATATGCATGCTTAGGATTACATTAATAAATATGTATGCAATGTGATGATATGATCCATGCTATGTGTTACCATTCTTGCATGTTTAATTTTTTTTTTAAGTTTAGTTTATTTACATGAACGTTATGTTTTTATACTTAATCAAAGATTAATTGAGATTTTAACCACGTACCAGCACGAAGAATGATTTCTTCGTGTGTGTTCCAACTATGTTGGAGCTTTGACTTGGAACTAGGTGTAACAACCCGTAATTTTTATAACATATAAATTAATTTAAATAAAGATAAATGTGTATAAATACACGTAGTTGTACAAACCACTCGTGTACATACGTGTTATATATACAGGAGTACTAATATAAGTTACGCGTATAAATTAGTTAAACTATATTATTTATAAAATGTAATGTAATAAACCAAATTTTTATAACGCGTACACGTCGAAAATATATTTTTAAAAATATTAAATAAATATAAAAATAACCAGAAACATGATTTAAATGTTTATTATGATGTTTATTAAAGAAATAAAATAAATCATGTTGGTTCAAGTTGGCGAAAAATCGGAAACTAATTTTGATAGTTATGAGGGGGTTTATTGAACTAATTTCGGAAAAAAAGGGGGAACTAGGCAAAATTTTCCTCTATGAACAGTAACTATGGTTATTGTTCATATGCGCGTACTGTTTATCCGAGTTACTGTTCATCCCTTTTAAAAAACCGAAACCAGAGAGACGAAAATGAGAAAACGAAAATTGAAGGAAATTTTTGATTTTTGAGCTTCCGGTTCTTGATCATCGGAGATTCGATTTTTGCCCGGAGATAGTCAAAACGATCCAGATCAAGTCTAGAGTAATCCTAAGCATCTAAGGTAAGACTTTAAAGCTCTGATCTGAATTATATGGTTTGAATTGCAAATTGGAATTTGAGGGTTTCAAATTGGGATTTTTGATGTAAATGATAATCTGAAGCGCAAAGAGCTCAGATCTAGCTTGCTTGCTGTAGAATAAGTGATTCTAGACTAGATTATGTGAATTTTGACTGTTCATTTGTGATTTTTGACGAATCTGGGAGTTTTGATTGAATCTGGCGAATTCGAAGGTGCAAATCCTTTGATAGGCCATAAAACTCGATCTGTTCATCCTTTGAAGTAGCAGTTAGAATTAAAAGTGTTTAATACTTAGTTTGGAACGCGTGGACTGTATTTGTGCGTGTAGTTACAGAGAAATGAAATTTGGGATTTTTGAAGGGAGAAAATTCTTTGATACACAAATAAAACCCAATCTGAGCTTAGTTTGAAGCTAGGTTCAGTACTAAAAGTGTTCAGTTATTCATGTGGGACGTGTAGACTATGGTCTCGCATACTGTTGTTGAGAAATGAGAAAAACTGAAAAATTGCCTAGTCTTGATAGGCTTTTGATAGTGTTAAACCCCAATGAAAGCTTGATTTGAAGCTATAGAAATGTAGAGAACGAAAATACGTACCTATCGACACCTGTAACACCCCCAACCCCCAATTCCTTGAGTTTTGGACATAACCGCCATATTTGGATGGCGGACCTAACCATTTGGCGAGTTGGGACGAGTTACTTTACAAGCGACAC
>JAJIYU010013606.1:0-13737 GCA_030144865.1 Tinospora cordifolia
GTTTCTATTTTGGGTTTTCTTATTGGATTCTCTTTTCATTCATGCCTTAAGGTGACGGCTAGGGTTTAGAGAGCACGTTGCACATGTTAGAAACTTCTAAGTTTGGAGTTTGGCACGTGTGAAGCACACACATGAGTGTAGATGTTAACTAGGGTGCATAGGCATACTCGATCACTTGTCTTGATTTCTAACCATTGGTGACGCCTCATATATGTGAGTGTACTAAATCATTTGTATGGTACATAGGATCATTTTGTATGGATTCAAATAAGGAACACATCCCATGGAGCTTTGGGTAGGGTGAGAATGCACATGATTATGACGTTCCACCTATGTGACTTGCACATGCTTAGGGTGTCCATCACTTCAAGGGTTCACAAAAATTCAATTAAAATTAATATCTCATTATTCACAAGGAATTATAGTTTTTGAATCACATGAAAAAATTAAAAATTTCAATATATGGTTTGGCTAAATTGGTTTTTATTTACTTTCCTTATTTGGAACCCACTAAAGGTACTATGAAATGAAAATCTAAATCTTAGCCAATTGTCCTAATTTTTAACATGTTGTTTATTTGTTAATTCTGTCATCCTGTTTCGTTTCAGCTTATTTCAATTCCCCAAAGTACCCTAAATGCCAATTCTTTATAATTTGGATCTCCCTAAAGGGCGTTTGGCAAATAAAAACCCTAATCTTGACCAATTGTTCTAATTTTTGGATATGTTATCCAATTATTTGGTTCATGTTACCTTAAGTTGTTTTTGGTTGTTTTTGGTCCCTAAGGGTCACCAAATGAGACTTTTGGAAACCTGGCCTCGAAATGAGCCTGGTTTCATTTTTCACCCAATTTCATTGAATTGAACTTTAATTTCATTTCATCAAATACAAAGTTTTTTTAGGGTATTACATAATCTATTGAAACATATATAAATCACATAAAAACAAAAAAAAATGGAATTCTTCTATGATTTTTATATGATGAAGCTTCATGTGAATGTATGTTTTTCTAGTTTCAAAACTCTTTACAACAAAGTCTTACAAAAGATTTAGTCTAAACTTTAAACTAGACATTCAAATAACCATAAACATGGAATAAAGATTGTTTCTTTTAGTTTTAATGCAATAAGGTGTAATACTCTAAAAAATCTGTACTTGATGAAATGAAATTCAAGATCAATTCAGTGAAATTGGGTACAAAATGAAACCAGGCTCATTTCGGGGCTATAATTCGCAAGTTTCCAAATGCCTCATTTGGTGACCCTTAGGGACCCAAAACAACTTGAAATGAAGTAAGGTGACATAAACCAACTAATTGAACAACATATCAAAAAATTAGAACAATATGTCAAGATTAGGGTTTTTATTTGCCAAATGCCCTTCAAGGGGGTCCAAATTAGAAAGAATTGACATTTAGGGTACTTCAGGGAATCGAAACGACTCACAACAAAACAAAATGACATGAACTAAAAAAATAAATAACATATCCAAAAATCAAGACAATTGGCTAGGACTTGGGTTTTATTTTCATAGTGCCTTCAATGGGTTCTAAATAAAGAAAGTAAATGAAAACTAATTTGGCCAAACTATATATTGAAATTCTTAATTTTTTTCGTGTGATTTCATGTAAATAAGGAGATATTAATTTTTTATTTGATTTTTGTGAACCCATGAAGTCATTGATACCCTAAGCATATGCAAGTCACATGGGTAGAACATTATGATCAGGTGTACCCTCACCCTACCCAACGCTCAATGGGATGTGTTCCTTATTTGAATCCATACAAAATTATCCTATGTACCATGCAAATGATTCAGTACACTCACACATATGAGGCGTCACCCAGGGTTAGAAATCAAGACAAGTGATCTCATGTGCCAAGGAAAAGTGATCAAGTATGCCATGCACCCTAGTTGACGTCTATACCCATGTGTGTGTGTGTGTGCACACATGTGACAAACCTTATGAGAAGATTCTAAAACATAAATGGTGCTCACTTACAAACCTTAGCTGTTCCTTGCTAGCCACACAAACCAAAATTTGAAGTTCCATAACTAGAAACTCCATGGCGCCAAAATGAGAAGCATACAAAGTATTCAAATTAGCCTCACATGGTGCACCATTTTATACAGACTCAAAAATAGGAATCTAAACCATGATATTGTACTCCACAAGATTGATCACATACTCACCATCCATGCTTGCTCGACGTTCAAGGAAGAAATATTTCTATTATACACTAAGAGTGACGGCCAAGCAAGGAAAATAAATAAAGGAAAGATTCTTGCTCACATATACTTGCCAAACTGGATTGGAAAGAAGATATGCTCACCAAATATCCTCAAAATGATGTCCTAGCTAGATTAGAATATAATTTGATCTTTTTTTGTGTGCACACATGGCTAGGAAATAAGATTATGCTCATATATTTGGAATTGGAAAGCCAAAGTAGTCCCACATGCCAACTATGAGCACACTTGCCTATCTCATTCCAAATCGTCCCCTTTGAACTATGGAAACTTGCTCAACTTTGTGAGCTACTCAAGAATACCCAAGACATCCTCATGGTGTTCATGAACATCTACATGAATGTAATCACCCTAGGTTTTATTATGTGTCCACGCCAACATGAATTTTTGAAAATTCTAAATAAATGTAAAAATGATTGGAAACTTGTTGTTAATGAGCATTATATGTTATGTAAGCAAGATAAAATTTATTAGAACATTCGGATAGTTAGAAACGTGCGGAAAAGAGTGTTAAAAAACAAGGCACCATCTCCCGACCGCGGTCCGTCTGATGCCAACCGCTGTCTGTCTGATGCCAACCGCGGTCCGTGATGTGAAAAACCCATGAAAAAGTGAAAAACAAACTGTGGACTGCGGTCTTTATGGGAAAACCGCGGTCATTAGTGGAAAAGTGCAGAAACGAGAAAAACTAGGTCACATCGGTGACCGCGGTTCGTAAAGTGCCAACCGCGGTCCATAAAGGGATGACTAAGGTCCATAAAGTGAAGACCGAGGTCCATGAAGAAAAATCTGTCCAATGATCGAGGTCCATCTGACGACGATTGCGGTCTGTGTGCGAGCTATATATATGTTTCAAGTTCAGATTTTCTCATTTTGCACTGAAACTGCTTGGGATTCGAAGGAGACGACGGGAGAGTGATTCAAAGGTGAGTTCTTTGATTTTCTTTAAGATTTGAGCTCATCTAAGAGTATCTATCAATAGTTAGTGAATCAAAGTGATGAAGATCCGTTTTTGAACCTTGTGTTGTGAGTTTAGTGGCTGGAAACCAAGCCAAATAGGATAAGCTGTTGTTTATTCTCTTGTATGTGTGTTTGGACACTAGTATGATGGATTTAGGATGGTTGTTTGGTGATAGAAATGAAGGGATCAATTTCATTGAAAGAAAATCTCATTTTTTAGGCTTGAATCAAGGGGTTTCGATGAGTAAACAATGTAAACAACCGTTTCTTAGTTGGTTTATGTGTTTAAATGATTATTGGGTGTCCAAAACACTAGATTTAAGTGTTAAATTGGAATGGAACTCACAAGTATGGTGTACATGGGTGAAATCCCACTATTGGGTGAGAAATGTGTGTGTAGACCATGGTCCACACAATACTGACCACTGTCAATGGACATGGATGTTGTTTTTGGAGTATTTTGGGTACACCCTAAAGCACTGAGTGATAACAGACCCTTAGGGTCGGGTTAGATGTGTATTGAAGGCCCAAAATAATGTATCATTACCATCTAATGATGCAGATTGATGATATTGGACTGCTGAGCGAGGGGTGACGATCCAGCAACGTTTTGGCGTGCACAGGTGGGGTTGATTATCTCTTCCTCACTCTTTAGTATCATGCGGACGTAGGATACGAAATATGATCTATGTTTGAATTCATGTACTTAGTATCATGCTAGGAATGTATGCTTTGGGTGGATTGATTAATATGATATCATAATGTCTGGTTACTCGCTTTCTAGTACTAGGATACTATGATTAGCTTGATGTCTGTTTGCTTTATTTGCTTAGATTAACATTTTGAATAAGCATGTCTGTATGTTGTGTGGAATGAAAATTGTGATTATGAAACTAAAGAACATTAAAGGTTTATTAAGAACTCCACGTACCAGGGCGATGGATGGGGACTGGTGGCACATCGCGTTGAGGTTCTCCAGATGTCCCAGGACGTCATCGTGGGTAACCCCAACTAGGCCAAACTGCGAGCGACCGTATGAAACCCTCGAATTTGGAAAGTCATGAGGATTTTTCCCTTGGTTTCAGTATCTTCTTAGGTCGTGGTCTCAGAGGTAGACTTCCGTGTTATAAAGATGTCGTGCCTGATTGTGTTCAGGACCACAATTGGGATACCGAGGGTGGTTCACTCTTTCGGTTAATTCATAATATCAGATGGTAAATTTCTGATATTAGAGCGCAACAGATAAACTGACTAAGTGTTTGAAACGCCCCTAATGATTTGAAATTGTTTGCATGTTTTGTATGCTTGTTTGTATAATGCTATTGATGTGTAGGGGAGATCCACTGGGCTTTTGAGCTCACCCCATTTTTATTTTATAGGTATTCATGAGCCCAGCGCTCAGTGATGATGCAGACCGGAGACTGGAGGATGTATAGTGAGAGAGAGTGATATTTTTGTTAAACCATCTCTCTGTTTTGTACAGTTTTTACGATGTATATATTTGAATTTGGGCCAGAGGGTCATATATCATACTTTTGTATATGTATATATAGGACTATTTTACCAACTCGAACACTGTTTTGTTTTGATTGATAAACTGATGATTTTTAGTTATGGTATGTTATATGGTGTTCAATGATTTAGAAAGATTTGATCCGAAAAGTGCTTCCGCTACTATTATCTTGATTTCCAGTATAAATGTGATTTTGAACATCCGGTGAATCTGATTTGAAATTAAATTGCTTAATGAAGCATGAATGAAATGATTAATTGAAACTAAAGAAATGATTTAAACCTCGTGTATAGAGGTAGAAAGATAGATGATGATATCTGTCGCACGCCCGGGGCCTCGGCGGACCACGCGTCGAGCTTGGAGCCACGCGACACCCGACAGCAGGGCCACAGATTTATAGACACGACGTCCGGTCTGGGGGTCAGGGTGTGACAATGAACCCCCTTCTTGCTCACATTCATCTCATCCCAAAGCAAAGAGTTAACACTTCCCTCTTTACCTGTTCTAAGCCCTCTTCTTGGCATCCCTTCTCACTTCTCTTGTGTTCATTAGTTAGAAGCTTTAATTTTAGTCTTCTAGTGAGTTGTTTTGAGTTCTTGTGTTGGTGTTTAAAATTTCTTGAAGTTCTGAAAGCGGTAGATAAGGGGAACCTCTGCCGAATTCAACAAGAAACTCGGATTGAGGTGGATGGCATTTCTAGAACTCCTTCTTTACTACTTCAAGTCTTTAGTGTATTCATGCATATTTCTTTTTAGTTTTCAGCATGTTTATATTTCAATTTGAAGCATGTTTGATCAAATTTTATTTTTATTTTAACATGTTTTCATGTTTTAATTCATACATGATAGCATAACATGCTTAGAAACCAAGCTTAGGCTTATTTTTGAGTTTTCAAGCATACCATGTATGTTTTCCATGTTTTCTTGATTATTTAAATTCTAATATCAACTATTATGATTTAGTATTATGGTTATTTGAATTTAAAATGAGAAAGTGAAGATAAAAACCACATACCATCATATATGGGTGTTATTTGCACATACTTGGTATATATGTGTAACATCACTAAGTGTGAATGTATTTTAAAATACTTGGAATGTGGATATATAATCTTATTTCCAATGGAATGTGAAAAGATGAATTGTCATTCCATTCCAAAATAAGAGTATTTTAATGAAGAACATCGAGGGTTTAAAAGCCCTTTTGGTGAAATATACAATTCTAACAAGATATTGTTTGAAACACTTAATGCTTGTAAGTGATTGAAATTGGATGTACTTTTGATTTGAATTAATAATTTAGTAGTTTGATGAATGATCCATTAGGTTATATGCTCACCTCTCTCTTTAATTTTTTTCAAAGAATTAAGTATGAAAACCATAGATGATTAGAATCTTTTTCTAATGTAAGGGCATGTTGTCCACGTTTGATTTATTAAGCCTTCCGCTGAATTTTATTTTTGAGTTACGTACTCCTTTTTTGTGATTTGAATTTTAAGCATGTATCTCTTTATTTTATTCAATAAATAAAGATTGAAGTTTTTCTTTTATCTCTCTTGTAATAGTCTTATTTTTTTAAAAAAAAATAAATTATTTGGGTTGTGTGCTCATTGAAAAGTAATAAGACTTGAGATAATGAAATGTAGTACAATTTGTGTATTTATAAATGTAATATAGGACCTAACCTACCTTATGGTTGAGTTTAAACCTGTTTCTAAAAGGTTGGGGTGTTGCATAAGGATACATTTGAATGAATATCTTTATTTCTTTGACCTATACTAAATAACATGAAAACGTGATTAATCAAATAGAATAGAGTAGAGTTGAAAAAGTTTTAACCTAATGATTCAGTTTCTCGTTATTCCTCTTTCTAGTAGTGGATCTCTTCAACACGTAACTGTTTCTCCTCTTCCTTTCCTTAGACATGATGGGTGGGGAATGTGGAGTGAACGTGCTTCTTCAACTGTCAGCATAATCAAAGTGTTAAGGGTAAGAGAAGAGGAAGAACGAAATAGAAGAAAAATGAGATTTAGATCTCACGTTCCTTCTCTTTTTCTCTTGGTTGAATCATCGTGTAATAACCCAAAATTTTGTCAAATAATTAAAGATAAATAAGTTTAATAAAATTAAATGAAATATGTAAAGTAAATCAACTTTGAAGATTTTAAGAAATTTTTGGGTGCAAATTACGAGTAGGCAAATGAAGCCTTAATTTGATATTTAAATGAAAATGTCAATTAACTAGAATTAATTATGAAATTTAAAGAGTTGTTTTCATTTCTTAAGAAATAAAGAATAGAAATAAAGTATATATATATATATATATATATAGGTTAATGTGCGTGTGAATAATATGTGTTTTAGTATAATGAGTGTTAAATACTACATATTATAAGAATATGTATATAGAAAAATTTACATAATTGAATAAAAATGTAGTATGCTTATATTTATCTAAAATAAGTATAACATTATATAAGTATCAATTTATGATTACATAAATAATGAAATGAATATATAAATAAAAATATATGAAAATAAAGAAATGAAAAATGTAGATTATTAAATTGTTGGCATTAAAAATAGAAAAATATAAAATAAATATAATATTAAAGAAATAGAAAGGGAAAAATATTAGCAAGTTAATAAAATAGAAGGACATGTGCAATAAACCATGTTTACATTAATTAGAAAGTGTATAATTAGCAAATTTCAGATAATAGCAACCTTAGAAGGTAATTTTGGTAATAGAAACTGCATCCAACGGCCAAAAATGTGTAATCCGCACGATTTAAGATCCCACGGTCAAGATTAAGCCGACACCAAACACTCAGGAGCACCAAATCACCAAGATCCAACGGTCCACAATCAATCTACCTGATCCAATGAACGAGATCAAAACCAAACCAGCGCCTGGATGCACCAAATCATCAAGATCCAACGACTTACGATCAATCCATCAGATCCAACGACTCACGACGCAGGCGCATTCATTGATCGCGAACGACTGCACTCGAGGATGATCCAAGCATCTAGATCAAAGCTGCGTTAGTTGATCGCGAACCATGTTGCGCTCGAGGACAATCTAATGGTCCAGATTTGAGACGTTTTCGATCGATTGCGAACCATTGCTGCACTCAAGGTTGATTCAAGCGTCCAGATCAAAGTCGCATGAATGAAGATCCGCACACCGTGATCGAGGTTCATCTGATGATCTAGATCTGAGGCGCTTTGTTGATTGCGAATTGTGTGTTGTGCTCGAGGAAGATCCAATGGTCCAGATTTGATATGTTTTAGTTGATCGCGAACCATGCTGCGCTCGAGGACGATCTGATGATCTACAACAATTTCTTTAATCACGACCGTGATCTGAGTGCCACGATCGAGGTTCATCCAACAGTCCAGATTAATGCTCTGAAAATAAATCGAGAAATTAACAGAAAAATCTGAATAAATCCGTGAAAATACTTCCAAAATTCTGAAATTTGTTTCTAAATTCTAGAAAAATTTTCCAAACACACTTGCTATTCTCCTATATTTGGGAAGCATGAAATTTTGAATAATTGGCAAGTTTCCTACAAGGAGAACATTACAAACTTACCATTCTATGTCATTGTAAACTTTATATAAAGGACCCCTAGTGCTCTTATTGTTTTCATCCCAAATCAAGAGCATACTAGTCCCTCTTGACTCTCTCTGGCCTTCTTCTGGACAATCCCCTTAGTTCTTGAGTAATCTTGAACTGTTCTTGAGTGTTCTTGAGAGTTCTTGAGGGTTTAGAAGCTTTGAAGTAACAGAACTCTGCCAGATTTCAGAAGTGTGCATAAGAGATTTATTTAAGGTGGAAGTGATTTCTAACTTTTACTTCTTTATTTTAATTTGAATAAGTCTTGCATGTGTGATGATGTTTTGAAGTTGATTGCTTAAATATATGTTTTAATATGCATGATTTATTTATTTGATGTGTCATAGATATACATGTTATGCATGTTTAGAAGTCAAGAATAATGATGCATGATATGCATGAATTGTGTCATGAATAAAAATTTAATGATTCATGTTATGTATATGTTATATTGATAGTTTAATTTGATATTGTGTGTTTTATCACTAAGAAAAGATTAAATAACGATCCTAACCACGTACCGACGCGATGATGGGATGCATAGCTTCATCGTGTGTGTTCCACCCCCGATCCGGCTTGCCGGCTTACCAATAGTGATCCCACTGCATAGATTTTGGGGTTTGAGCTTTCAAAAGTGATTCTCTCTACCAACGATGTGAAACACAGAGATTAAACTCTTTCGATCTTAATGTCAACCATAAATAAGAAATTTGTTTGAATCGCTTAATGTACAAAAGTTTTTAATGTGTTTGGTTTGTTTGAATTGAAATAATGATTTAAATGTTTAGAAAGATCTACTAGGCTATATGCTCACCCATTCCTTCTACTTTTCAAGTAATTACATGAAAACCATGAATATTAGTTAGGTTCTTTTTTGAAAGTTTCTAATTTCTATGTAAGGGCATGTTGCCCAAGTTTTGAATCTTCCGCTGTAATAGTTTTTCTTCAAGATCAAATTATGTACTCAATTTTATTAATTGAGTTTATGAATTTCATGCATTTCTAATATTATTGTCTTATTAAATTATTAAATTTAAGTGATGTACTATCAAATACAATTAAGGCATGAAATGAGTGAAATAGAAAGTCAAGTGTGTGTCATTTGTAAAGTAACACCAGCCCGGCTCACCTTGTGGTAAAGTCCAAATTGAAAGTCTCGGGGGTTGGGGTGTTACACATTGCCCTTGAGAATAGTTTTCTTATTCCTTGTTCTTGTCTTGTACGTCTAGGAGGAGAAACCCTAACATGTTGGCTTGAGAGATTAGAAGAGCTCTAGGAGCAGCTAGGAAAGAGGATCCAAGGGATTTTGTGGTTTGGGAAAATAGGGAAGAGAATGAGATCTTTTGAAAAGTGTAGTTTTAGTAAGTTATTTTGGTTCTTCTAGTTTCTTATTTAGTTTGAAATTTTAAATTTCAAATTCTAAAGTGGGGCCCATCTCTTAATGTGTCCAGTGCCCCCATGTTAGCTATTAACAAGCTCTCGAGCCCACATAGTATATATGTGTCAGTGTTTTGTTATTAGGCCCACGACTTAGGCTATGAGATCTTATTTTAACGTTTGATTTAAATCATGTTATTTTAATGATTTTTCCTCACCATTTGCGTGCTCATTTAAGTGGTTATTTATAAGACAATTATTCCAAAATTTTTGTATATTTATTTCTCAATTTTTATATAAATAATTTGTACTATGCTCTAAATGTCCATATGGGCATATTTTTAATTTACATAAATATTATTAATTTAAACCCTATCATTTTGTACAATATTTTCTAGACATTTTATTTTGTTCTATTTTGTATAAATTATTTGCATATTGCTTTTATAATTGCACAAGCGGCCAATGTTAGATGAAATGACTGTTTTGCCCTCTAATTACAAAATTACCATTTTACCCTTGATTCATCCAAATAATTTTTTTGTACTTGAAATCATTCACTATTTCACATAATGTTGCTCTACAATTCATTTTTCATGTAAATTGACCATTTTACCCCTGATAGGCCAAATTATCATTTTACCCTTGGTTGGCCAAATTGCCATTTTACCTTGTGGTATTTAATGTGCTTTTTTACTTTCATGAACTTATTTATGATCTTGCATGTTCTTATTTTAAAAAATTCAAGAAATTTTCAAAGAATTACAATCTATCCCCTTAAAAGAATTTCATTCTCGAAATTTAAAGTAGTTACTTACTTTTGTGATGTTTGGTGTTTCTAGTGAAAAAGTTTTGGGTACTTCTTTCGCAACTCACTCTCCAATTCCTAGGTTACTTCCTCTTGGTCATGATGTCTCCAAAAACCTTGACTAAGCGAATGTCTTTGGTTATGAGACTTTGAACCTTACAATCCAGTAATCTGATTGTTGGTTCCTCATAGGTTGAATTATCCTAAATATCAATTTCCTCCCAATATATGATGTGAGAGGGATCTGGCTCATACTACAACAACATTGATATATGGAACAGATTGTAAATCGATGACATTCTATTTGGTAAATCCAATTCATAGGCACATTTAATAATTCTTCTAAGTATTTCTAATGGACCAATGAATCTTGGCGATCATTTTCCTTTATTACCAAACCGGTTAATCCCCTTTTGAGGGTTAATCCTCAGAAACACTCTCAATTTTTTGAAAGTCTAAAGGTTTTCTATTCTTATCTACATAACTTTTTTGTCTACTCTGTGTCGTGCCCAATTTCTTCTGAATTTGTTTGGCCTAATTATTCATTTCCTCCACTAGGTTTGGCGTTGTAAGCACATGGTCTTCAAAATCTACCCAACATAATGGTTATCTGTAGGGTCTACCGTAAAGAGCTTCATACGAAACCATTTGTATATTTACTTGATAACTATTATTATAGGTGAATTCTGCCAAGTGTAAATCAATGCTCCAATTGCCCTTGAAATGAAGGATGCAAGCTCTCAACATATCTTCTAGTATTTGTATGACCCTCTCAAACTACCCATCTATCTGAGAATTGAAAGTTGTGCTCATAGCAAGTTTACTCCCTAGTTCCTTACACAGGCTCTGCCAAAATTGAGATGTGAACATGAAATCTTTGTTTGACACTATAGTCTTAGGAACACCGTGTAGCCTTACTATTTCTTTAACATAGAGTTCCTTAAGGTTTCCCAACTAGATCTGTAGATCATATGGGTAGGAAATGAGTGACCTTTGTGAGACGATCCATAATTACCCACAGGGTATCTTCTCCCTTCTAGTTCTTAGGTAGACTACTAATGAAGTTCATAGTGATGTTATCGCACTTCTACTTTGGGATTGGGTGTGGTTATAACAGACTAGTAGGTTTTTGTGTTCTATCTTTACCTGCTGATAGGTTAGACATTAAGAAACATACTTGGCTATGTTTTTTTTTTCTCACCACTCCACCAGTATGTCTTTTGGAGTTCTGACACATCATATTGCCACCTAGATGCATTGTATACTTAGTCTAATGAGCTTCATCTAGTATAGTTCTTGTACTCTGCCCACTCTTAGGCTCACAAACTCTATCCCCTAGTCTCAATGTGCCCTCGGCATGGATCCTAAAATCAATATGTTTGCCTCGCCTGATGTCTTATTGTAACACCCCAATTTTCGACCAGAGTTTTGTTCTCGTGTTTCATCACGTGTGGATTGTCGGCCGATGAAAATTGAGATGCTACTAAAATTCTCTTCTGTCAAAATATATTTTTCTTCAAAACCCAATTCATGTTATATTCGTTCTCAAATCTAAATCTATAAAGATATCATGAACAAGATATAAAACCATAGTAAATCTTCAGAATCATTTATAAGTAAAGCAGCGGAAATTCTTAAAATCATTCATTGAGACTGAAATCATTAAATAAATAAAGTCATTTAAGGATAAAATAACTATATTAAAATAACATATTTATATTAAAACAATTTCAGTGAAATACATAAAGTTCAAACTTCATGTAACCTATCCCTGACGACCTCCCCATGAGGTGTCCAAACAAAGTGCGGGTCTTCTGACGTGGTCCATAAATCCTACGTCCAAGTGTACCTGAAAAATATAATGGGTGAGCTCGAAAGCCTAGTGGATCATTCCTACACATCACAGGCATTATACAGACCCAATCAAAAACATTACAAGCACTTTCAAACATTAGGCGTTTCAAACATTCAGTTAGTTTTGGTCGAAGTCAAAACCGGAAGAGGAATGAGATGACTCTCGGTATTCCCTGTGATCCAATCCAATCATAATTATAGAGGCCTCAGGTGGTACCATCTAAAATCAATCATATCTCAGTATCACAATCCAAGAGAGGGTACTTATCTAGACTCGTACTGTCTCTCAAAAACTTCGAGCTGTCGCAGGCAGCTCAGGGTGGAAATACCTACGATCCGCCTTGTGGCTCGTCAATCGCACTGATACGTGGATTCTTAATAAACCATTGTCTTATTTTTGTTTTACAAATGATTTCAATCACCTCAAGCATTATACAATTTACCAGAACGTAAAATCCAACCATACTAGCAAATTTACATGATAAAGTGCATAAATAAACCATGGAATCTAGATACACAGTTGCCTAATCATGCATACCATAATTTAGTGAATCTAAATGCAAGATCATGTCATAACTAATATGCATGGATTAACAGTTTATCACACAATACACATCATTCAAGGAAGTCAAACAATTTCAATCAACTTCCAAAAAAAATTATAATAACCTAGAACTATTCAATCAAATGCTTTGAATCTTAAATCCGTATAATACAAGTGAGCAAAGAAGTCACGCCCACCTGGTTTCACCGATCTTCAGGCTTCCTTGCTTTCCTATGAAATCTCGTACTATACCATGTATAAATCTGAAATTAGACATTCAATAGAGTTACCCTTAAATTCAAACGATTTCTAATGATTTAAACTTTAAAATTTGAATAATTTATTTATATTAACCTTAATCTAATTACGAACAAAATAAGACTTCAAATTTTCAAAGCTTTAGTCTTGTTCGTGTTCACTATCTTAAGTTCTAATTCAAGTTATATTTACAAATTCCACTATGGTTTAATTATTGAATAAGCATACTATAATCCAAAATCGTGGTAATTTTCTTATTAAAATTTCAAGTTAGATTAACAACTTCTATGATGATTTCATTATTATCTAAACACACTGAATTTAACATTAATCATAATTTTCTTAATTTAGATGTTTCGTTACTTAAATAGATATTAAATTTAATGATCTTAATTTAAATACTAAATTAAGTACTTAGATGAATAAATGAAAGATTTCGAAATTCTTAATTCTAACTAAAACATCTTAATGTATATAAATTCTCTATGGTATCATATGGTATTATTTAATCCACATTAACAGGTCCATTCTACTTTGGTTACCAAATAA
>JAJIYU010013607.1:0-13735 GCA_030144865.1 Tinospora cordifolia
AGATCAATTTTTTTTTTTTTTTTTTTTTTTAATTAATTTCATAAAAAATTTTTTTGGAAACCACCACCCCCCCCCCCCCCCCCCCCCCCCCCCCTTTAAACAAAGTTCGTCCTCAAAATTTGCGCATTCCCAAGGGCGTCGTTCAGTCAAGTACTTCTAGTGAAGAGATATGGGTACTTAGTCATCATCTTACTTTTCAACTCCAAAGTGGCATTTTCTATTCCATGATGTTTCTAGAGAACTTTGACTAAGGGAATGTCCTTCATTCTCTAGCTTTACACATAGGATCAAAGACCCCAACTGCCGCTTCTTTATGAATTACATATATATATATTCTATTTTCCATTTTTGTTCCTATTTTTCATGTGTTTCTACTTTCTTTCATTCTCACCTTTTCTCATAATAAACTACATATACATATTAACTTATTTGCATGAAAATTTTCACAAATTCCCTTCACTTAATTTCATGTCTCATAAAATTCCCAAGGATTGATTCTTCATGTATTCCCAAGGATCAATTCTTCTTTATTTAATTTATTTAATCGAATTTCATATAAAATTTTGGGGTATTACAACTAGCCCCCCCTTAAAAAAATTTGTCCTCAAAGTTTGCGCTAATTCCCTAGAGCATCATTCAATCAAGTACTTCTAGTGAAGAGATTTGGATACTTAGTCATCATCTCACTTTTCAACTCCTAGGTGGCATATTCTATTCCATGATGTTTCCAAAGAACTTTAACCAAGGAAATGTCCTTTATTCTCAAGCTTTACACTTAGGATCAAGGATCCCAACTGTCGCTTCTTTATCAGTGACATTGTCTTGGATGTTTACCTCCTCCCAATGGATTATGTGAGAGGGATTTGGTTCATACTTCCTTAACATCAACACGTAGAACACATTGTGTACTAAGCACATTCGGCTCAGTAGGTCTAACTCACAGGTGCATTCTCCAATTTTTCTAAGCATCTCAAATGGATCGATAAATCTAGGCAATAATTTTCCTTTATATCTAAACCGCTTGATTCCTTTCTGAGGACTAATTCTTAAACACCTTATCGCCTACTTGGAACTAAGGGTTTTTTTCTCTTGTCACATAACTCCTTTGTCTACTCTGTGTCATGGCCAATCTCTTTTGTATATGTTTTACTTGACCATTCATCTTTTCAACTAGATCTAGCCCAGTAAGCACATGATCCTCATGTTCAATCCAATAGGTTGGTGATTTCCAAAGCCTCCTATAGAGAGCTTCATATTGTGCCATCTTTATACTTGCCTGATAACTATTGTTATAGGCAAGCTCCATTAAGTGTAGGTATTTACTCCATTTTTCCTTGAAATCAAGGACAAAAGACCTCAACATGTCTTCTAATGCCTGAACGACTCTCTCAAACAGGCCATCAGTTTGAGGATGGAAGGGAATTCTCACATTGAGTCTCGTGCCCAACTCTTTTTGTAGACGCTGCCAGAATTGTGATGTGAATTGAGAATCTCTATTAGATACTATCGTCTTAAGCACTAGATGAAGTCTTACTATCCCCGTCACATAGAGTTTTTCATCTTATTGACTTGGTCTAGGGATCTAATTGGCAGGAAATGACCTACTTTAATAAGGTGATCCACAATCACCCATACAGTATCTTCTCCTTTCTGGTTTGGGGGTAATTCGCTGACAAAGTCTATGACAACGTTATCCCACTTTCATTTTAGGATTAGGATTGGTTGTAACATTCTAGTAGGCTTTCAATGCTTTGCCTTTACCTGTTGGCAAGTTAGGTACTTGGAGACGTATTTAGCTACATCTTTCTTTATTCCTCTCCACTATTAGGTTTTTCAAAGGTTTTGATACATCTTGTAACCACCTGGATGCATCGTGTACTTGATATGATGGGTTTCATCTAATATAGTTTGCTCACTTTGTCCATTTTGAAGCATACAAATTCCATCTCCAAGCGTTAGGGTATTTCAACATTTAATATGAATTATGTGTGCTTACCCTGTTCAACTCCTTCTATTAGGCTTGTGAGCTACTTATCTTGCTTTTTTTTAATCTCGGTTATGATGTAGAAGATCCAGATGGCAAATCATGTTGTAAAGATAAGTCTAGTTCTCATCTACATTTATACCTAGATTAAATTCTTCAATCAATTAGTATATCTGACCTTTCTCCTCATCCTATTTGTTGAACTTCCTACTCAAGGCATTTGCCACTACATTGGCCTTCTCTGGATGGTAACGTAGGTTGAAATCATAGTCCTTAACGAAGTCTATCTATCTTCACTACCTAAGGTTCAACTTCTTCTATGTGTAAATATATTTTAGTCTCTTATAGTCTCAAAATAGGTCAAACTTCTTACTGTAAAGATAGTGTCACAAAATCTTTAGGGCAAACACGATGGCAGCTAGCTCCAAATCATGGGTTAGGTAGTGTTGTTCATGGATCTTCAGTTGTCTTGAGGCATGTGCAACAATTTTTTAGTCTTGCATCAAGACTGCATGTCCAACAACCTTTCTATCTTCCATCAAGATTACACCCAAATTTGTTCTATGAGGCATCCGTATATAGAATATATGCAATACCATGGGTAGGAGTGACTAAGATGGGGGTCGTAGTCAAGCTCCTCTTTAGTTCTTAGAATGATTGTTCACAATTCTCATTCAATTGAACTTGACTCCTTTCCTGGTCAACTTCGTCATGGGTTCAGCCAACTTAGAGAAGTTTTGAATGAATCCTCGATAATACCCAACCAGGCCTAAGAAACTTGTGATTTATGTAACTATCTATGTTTGTTTCTAGTCCATCAGAGCTTCCACCTTCTTAGGTCTACAGAGATGCCTTTTGCTGATACTATATGGCCATGAAACTTGACTATCTTCATCCAAGATTCACACTTGCTGAACTTGGCATATAACTAGGTTTCCAACACAATCCTTAAGTGTTCAGCTTATGTGTTAGAGTAGATTAGGATATCACCTATAAATATTACCACAAACTGGTCAAGATATTATCTAAACACTAAGTTCATCAAATCCATGAGCATTGCTGGGAAAGTGGTCAAGCCAAACAACATCACAATGAACTCAAAGTGTCCACACCGTGTTCTAAAGGCAATCTTGTGTATGTATGACTCTTGGATTCTCAGTTGGTGATATCCTAACCTAAGATCAATCTTTGAGAAATGAGTGGCTCCTTTCAATTGATCAAATAGGTTATCGACCCTTGGTAGGGGGTACTTATTCTTCACTGTCGCCTAGTTCAATTTCTAATAGTCAACACATAGTTTCATGGACCCATCTTTCTTCTTCATGAAAGCACTGAAGCTCTCTACGATGATTCACTTGGCCTGATGAATCATTTCTCTTAGAGCTCGTCTAGTCGAGTTTTTAACTCGATCAGCTCTACCAGTGCCATCTTGTAGGGAGTTATGGCTATAGGGTTGGTTCCAAGGTAAAGTTTAATCTTGAACTCTACTTCTTTAGCAATTGGTAATCTAGGTAAGTCATCTCGAAACACTCTTCCTATTCTTTGGGCACTTCTAAGTTTTGGATTCCTCTTTGTTTTGCAGGGTCCTCCTCAAAGAGTTTTTCAAACTCATCTTCTACCTCAAGTAGTTCAACATGGCTATCATTGGGCTTATAGGTAATTTTTGTATATCACCGTTTTTTCTAGGTGTTTCCCCCAAAGGTAGTGTTATGGTTACTCACCTCTTAGGAAAGTCTATATATGTGCCTGATACTTGTTTAACCAGTCCATCCCCAAGATTACATCATATCCATAAAATGGAAGTGTACAAAGGTTGACTAATATCAATTTATCTCCAAACCTTAGGTCACAACTACACATTCTTTTTGAGGTGACAGTGATTCCTATAGATGTGCATACATTTAAGGTTACAAGTAATATTTTTGTTACTAGTTGCAACTTATGTATCACCCCACCTCATGTGCTTGGGACCCATGTCATCCGACGATATTTTTCTTTCTATTCAGGCCCGTGTTACATTATTTGTTTTCCTTTCTCTTCCCAAATCTTGGGATTTTTGAGTACATTAACTTATGTGCAAATATATATTTCATGAAAAATAATAACAACACCATGATATAAGTAAAGTCCCATATCATTAATTAATTTAAATTTCCAAAGCACATAGCCTTTGGTTTCAATACAGATGAAATAGTTTTAAAAACTAAAATAAATTCAACCAACATGTCCAACAATATAACGACTTCTCAAAAATAATCTAAATGTGTTCCGTAAGGCTTTAATATATCAATTTCCTAAAAAAATTAGAAATAAGGCTCGTTTGAAGCCCAGTGGAATATTTCAAATATTTAAATCATTATTTCAACAAATAAGACAAACGTGTCAAGCACTTTCAAATATTATGTGATTCAAACAGTTTATTATTTTCAGTTAAAATGAAGACCAAAAGGGATTAACCTCTGTGTTCCGAATCTAGGAAAAGAGATCATTCTTGAAACTCAAGCCCTTCTCTATGAAGTGGGATCACTCATGAAAGCCCAGTTCACTCTGGAGTCAATCCTGACACCCTGTTATGATTCAAAGGTCCAACAAGGTTGGAACACACACAAGGAAATCCTTTCTCACGCCGGTACTTGGGTAGAATCTCAATTAATCTTTAATTAAGTCTAAAAACATAACATTTATGTAAATAAACTGAACTTAAACAAAAATTAAACATGTGAGCATGATAACAACATAGCACAAATCTTATCATCACATAGCATACACATTTATTAATGTAAGCCTAAGCATGCATTTTCTATATGGCGTGCAAAATAATTAGTCATGCATATTCAAATCATAGACTACATTCAAGCCATATTTATATCAAAATAATAAAGTAGAAGTTGAAAATTATCTCCACCTCAAATAGCAACTCCTTTTTGAACCTTCAATTGAATCTGCTTCAGATCTTCCCAACTGCTAGAACAAAAATTTGTGGAACACTTCATTACTACTACTCCAACTGTTGTTTAGAACAATTAAAGAAAAAGAGGGATGTCAAGAGGGAGGCAGAGAAAGCAAGAAGGACTTGTCAGTTCTTGGTGGGATGAAGAGAATGAGAGTCCAAGCAGTGTTTATATAAAGTTCAAGTATGTAAGAATTAGCAAGTTTGGGTTGTTCCGAACATAGGAAACTTGCTATTTCTTCAATCTTGTGCACAAAAATTAGTAACTTAGGGTCTTTTGGTGGCACACAACATAGGTCGGACACACCACACACCCCGTACAAACACTGTTGTTGTGGGAACAGTACCTGGTGAGTTACCACACCTGCGGTGTGTGTCCGGGGTGTGCGGTGTGTCCAACCTATGTGGTGTGACAATAAAAAGGTAACACCCCAACCCCCACATTCATTGAGCATTGGACATAACCACTATTCTTTGACAGTGGACTTAACCATTTGGCGAGTTTGGTTTATGTTACTTTACAAGTGACGCACACTTGACTTTCTATTTTTCAAAACCTCATGCCTTAGAGTAAATTCAAGAATATACATTTCCATTTAATAAAATCAAGGAAGTTAAAGATAAAGAAAAATTCAACTTCTTTATTCATAAAAAAAGAAAGTACATAACTTTTCTAATGTAAACTATTACATGGTTCATCAAAAGAAATTTATAACCTCTAAAAATTAAATTTCAGCGAAAGACTTATTCAAAATTGGGCAACATGCCCTTACATTAAAAAAAAACTTTAAAAAAAGAGAAACTTGCTAAAATAGAAACTATCCGAATTCCATGGTCTTCATAATTTAGTTTCCTAAAAGAAGAGGAAGGGGTGAACACAAAGCTTAGGGGATCTTGTTCAGACAACCATTTTTCAAATTCAAATCAAATAACACATTCATATTTCAAACACTTGCATACATTAAGCATTTCAAGTATCCCTTTGTTTAAAGTTGAGACTTTACACCAAAAGGGTTTTTAAGCCCTTGATGTTCTTAACAAAGTACCTCCTTAGAGTGAAATATAGCTTTTCATAGTCAATTTCATTGGACTTTTGGACTCAAGGGAACTTACCCACCAACCAATTACTTTAGTTTTAAAACCATATGAACTAAATATATGAAAAGAACATCCATAGCAGCCCACATGTTTGTCATGATGGTACGTGGTTATTTTCACAATTTTCTTTTGTTAAATCTTGGATCATCAATTAAACTTCATAATATGAAACTAAGATCAATAAAGTTCAGAATATGAACAATTTGAAAATCAAATCATGAAGCAACCATAATCATGCATCATTATTTGAAATAAATCCTAAGCATGATACGAAACATGGCATGAATATTATGAATACATAAATTTGAACAAGGATCAAATCTGAAACTAAAATATATTTTAGAATACTAGAACTAGAATTATTTTGATTTCAAAAGCCAAACAAACAATGAACATGCTAATAATTCAAATAAGAAAAAGGGGTGTTAGAGAAATTACTTCAACCTTATGATGCTTTCTCCCCAAAGCATCATAAGGTTGAAGTAATTTCTCTAGCACCCCTTTCCCAAACCAAGAACTTCTCACACACAAGAGGGAAAAGAAAGGTGAGAAGGGGTGCCAAGAAGAGGGCTTAGATAACAAGAGGAAATCTCAACTCTTGTTTCTTTGGATGAGATGAATTGTGAAAATGGGGGTTTATATAGAGTTCAAAAGGGTAGAGAATGGCATGTTTGTGGTATTTTCTTTGTAGGAAACTTGCCAATTCGTCAAAATTTCGTGCCTCCCAAGTATAAGAGAATAGCAAGTGTATTTGGATATTTTTTTGGAATTTAGAAACCAATTTTCAAATTTTTGGAATCATTTTTCTTAAATTTTTGGTTAGTTTCCTATTTTATTTTCGGAGCTTCGGATCTAGACTGTCGGATCATCCTCGAGCGCAGCGCACGGTTCGTGATCAACAAAAATGCCTCAGATTTGGACCGTTGAATCGTCTTCGAGCGTACCACACGGTTTGTAATCAACGAAAAGCGTTTGGACCATCGGATCAACCTCGAGTGTAGCACGAAGATCTTCGTGTGCGATCAACGAAGCGCGACTCAAATCTGGATCGTTGGATCGGGTGAATCAATCGTGGGCTGTTGGATCTTGATGATTCGGTGCATTCGGGCGTTGGTGCGATTTTGATCTCGTTTATTGGATCAGGCAGATCGATCGTAGACCATTGGATCATGGTGATTCGATGCTCTTGAGTGTTCGATGCAGGCTTGATCGTGACCGTGGGATCTTAGATCGTGCGGATTACATGTTTCTAGCCGTTGGAGCTTCGCTAATTATAAACCAAATTTCACTTTCTAATTTGTGTAAATATGGTTTATTGAACATATCCTTCTATTTTATTAATTTGCTAATATTCTCCCCTTTTAATTCTTTAATATTGTGTTTATTAGATATTTTTTATTTCTTTAATATTTTTTATTGCCAACAATTAATAATCCATATTTTTTTATATTTTTCATTTCTTCATTTCATATATTTTTTTATTTTCAGAGAGGTAAAATAATTATATATGTATATATATATATATATAATTCACTCTACTTACTTTACATTTGATAAATAACTTCATAATTGTTCCATTATATGCATAATTACAAAACAATTCTTTACAAATAATATTTAATAATTCTACTTACCTTATATCATTTGTTTGATCAACCTAATGCTAAGATTTCATTTGCCTTCAATTATTTTAGAATCTTTCTCAATGAATTTTATTTCATTAATATTTTTTTTCTTTTTGTTGAAAAAAATTTGAGGTATTACATTTGGTGTTTTGGGGGCTTTCAATGTCTCTTGTGCATTTTTTTTTGAATTTTTTGTCATATTACCACGACAAGGTACCACGATAACTGTTTGGATAATTTTTTTGCAACTATATATTTTTTTTGGGAAAATTGACTGCGCTAGTGATTTCACTACCGCAGTAATGTGGTGGATATATATTTTCTCTATTGTCTGTTTTGATTTCTATTTTCATGTGTTTCTATTTTCTTTCATTCTCACCTTCCCTTAATAAACTATATATATATATATATATATATATATATATATATATATATTGCACCACAATTTTCAGAAATTCCCTTCAATTAATTTCATTTCTCATTTTGCCTACTATATACCTAATCTTGTATTCCGAAAAAAAACTTCATAAAGTTCTTAAGGATCAAGTCTTCTTTATTTAATAGAATTTCGTACAAAATTTCAACATATTACAAACTTGCTCAAATTTGATTATGCCTTGTTTCATGAGTTGTTGAAAAATGTTCAAATCAGGATTATTTTTTTATTTTAATGATTTTTTTCGTGGTCTTGAGTTGGATGATCATGTCAGAAAATTAGAATGTGCATTGCATGGTTTTAGAGAATGCATGCACCTAAGAATGCATGAAGATGATGGGCATGTGGCTGGAATTTTTATTAAATTGATGTTTAAATATGGTTTGAGTGTGTAACAACATTTGAGTAACTTGTATGATCAATTGGAATGGTATAGATGTGATTTGGGTGAAAATCTCTATGACAAAACCGAATGGTAAGTTCCTGGAATTTCTAGTACAACAATTAATTTTGATTTTAAGTGCATGTATTTGGGTCCATTTGTGTGTGAAATACAAAGTTTTTGATTTGAGATTAATTTAGTTAATGGATTCTAAGATTTGAGACAATTTGATGAGGGAAAAAGTGAGAAAATAACATTTGTAATGAAAATGTCATTTTTGAAATTATTGGTGTAACACGTATTATTTATCATATTATTGGCATCATGATTAACTTGGTAAAGAGCATGCTATATTTGTTGATATAATTTATGGGGATCCTAGAATTGATTTTATGTGAGAAATTACCCAAAATCTTTGAACTTTGTGAATTTTCAAAAATCTGCTACAGTACCCTATTTTTATAACTTGGTAAAAATATTTAATCATCTATAATGGACTTCAAATTTGGTGGATACATTTTTGGAGCACTTAAAAATATTGAGAAAACTTCTCATTACAAATTGATAAGTATAAGAAGGTCAAATGAATGCATTTGTGATTGTCTATCACAAAAATTGCGCCCAAAAATGGCTTGAAAAATATCAGCCAGAAACCATACCAAACAACCTCAGAAAAATGTCATTCAAAATTTTAATGAAACTTTAGGAGGTTTAAATTGAGCCAACAAAATTTGGTAAGAATCCAATATACTAATTGATCTCAGAAAAATCAGAAAATTTACCGCGCAGATGTATTATAAACTGAGAAAGTTGCTAAGTGTTAAACACGAGGAGTGAATTAGACCCTTAGGGCTGGAATTGACTATTTTGACCATTTTGACTCTTGTTTAACCATGTTGATGCTCCATGTCATCAAGTGTCAAATTGACTAGGGTTGACTAGAGTTGACCAATAGACCAAGTTTTGATAGAGTTGATCAAATAGGCTAAAATTGACCAAATCAATCTAAATGGTCCACAATTTACCGAGTTAATCCTTTGGTTAACCTAGGACCACAAAGTTAAGTTTTAGCTTAGTTTCACATAGAAATTAAGAAATCATGTGAATTACCCAAGATCGAGCATTAGCAAGACGCAACCAGTCACAAAATGAGCACCAAGAACCCGGGTGAGTAGTGTTCCTAACTTATTATTTAGAGCATGTTATTCTAGACATGCTAAATTTTTAACACATTTTGAGTGCATCTAAGGAATTTCTTGAATAAATATGTTTTCTAAATGAAAAACAAATTTGCGCTGACTCTTGAGGTTTAGGTTTAGAACATTAAGAACCTTAGCACTGTATTATAACTTTGATATTTCAAAATATTTTATAGCTTTTGTCTTGCTATAATTTTATTAACTTTTAATACACATAGCTTTTGACTTAATAATTTTTCTTTTTAGTAGCTATGTCCTAGAGAAATTTACTCATAAGGCTCCTAGACAATAATCACAATAACATTATTTTTCAACAACATTAAGCTATGAAATATTATTCTTATAACATAGCTTCAAGGTGTGAGATTCATAACTTAACTTTTGCAATTTGAATATATCAAATTAAATATTACAATAGTTTTTGTTAGTTTTAGAGTCACATTAGTGCATATGGAATAATGATAAACAGACAAGGTTAGGTGCAATACCTTTTAATTTAGAGTAACGTAAAGAAAGAAAGCAAAGAATTGTTTATATAGTTCAACCAAAGCCTACATCAATGGGGCTTAGTCGAGAGAAAAGAATTTCACTATTATTAAGTACATATAACTGCTACATAATTTTTACTGCAGGTCTAATGCAGTGACCTACACAGATGACTACTATTTGCAACAAGGACCATAATAAGGTCTAAACAAATACCTCTCATCTCTAAGCTTGCTTTTGGACTCTAATAATCATAGCAGCCAGCAATGGCCTTCAACCATGCCATGCTAAATCAAAACAATTACTATTAACTCTATAACCTCACTCTTTACAAGATCACAACATCATTCATAACTTAATGGAAAATAACAAATTCTCATGCTTAAATACAAGGAACTCTATGTAGTACATGGAAAAATCATATAGCCGTTGAGTGATAATCAAAACATTGGAGTTCCTCTATATTTATAAGCACGTGTGCTTAAGACTTTTTATATAAACTAAATTTTTTTGGTTGATTGTTAGACAGCTGTGTAGCATAGTGTTGTGCAGAACAAGTTGGGAAAAGTTTCAAAGTTATGCAAGATTAAATTCTTATAGGAACCTTCCTTCTCTGATAGGTTAACAGTCTGCATGAAGAGGATGAAAAGAATCCATTGCACTCAAAATGAACATGCTAAATGAATTCAAAAAAGAGAGACATTCCAAGGAGGGTAAAAGGAGATTCTACCGAGGAAATATAAAATAGTGTTTTCCTTTAACAATGGTTTGCTTTTTGTTTATGAATTTTGAAATAGAAAAAATATTATGTACCAATCATGTATTAAAAAATGATTTGAATTTTTAAAATTTAGATTTCAAAAATTGTCTTAAATTAGAAGCTTACCCAAAAAATGGAAATCTTTATTGAATTAGAAATTTCTATCTTTTCAAACATGTAGAGAATATATCAAGGATCATTAAATTGTTTCAAAAAATATAGACACATAATTTATAATTATGTTTACACGGCCAACACCAAACATATCAACTCACAGTGTCATGTCATATGTGATATGGCATTTCCCAACAATCTCTCCCTTTAGCATTATCTGGTACAAAACAAGATAGTGTGTAATATGATGTAGAAAGATAGAATGTAGATTCAATGATTCAAAGTATGTAGTAAGATAAAAAATGTAGCTTTGACCATCTAATGTGTAATCAAAAGATAGTGTCATAACACTCAAAAAAAATAGTTAGATCATACTATGTTACAATTAGAAAATTCAAGGTTAGTGGAAACAACAAGAGAGAAACAATAAAAAGGAAAGAGTGTTACACACACACATTGCACATGTATTGCCATCTCCCCCTTTTTGCACCACACGATGTCAAGATGCATCTTCCCTTCAAGTTGATGCAATAAGGTTTAAAGATATATTCAATAAGGGCATATCTAATGAAACTTGATATCTTCAAATAGTCAACAAGCACAAATGCACACATTCTCCCCCTTTTGCACTTAACAATGTCAAACGTGGAAAAATTCTATTTCTCATTAATGCCAACTTATGAGAGTTATAATTTTGGAACTTAAACTTATGGATTACCTCCTTGTAACACCCCAACCCCCAAGACTTTCAATTGGACTTAACTGCAAGGTGGGTCGAAGTATATTACATTTACAAGTATACAACTTGTATCACATTTTATTTCAATTATCTCAAGTCTTTTCAATTCATAATGAGCACACAACCCAAACAATTTAACTTTAATTTAATAAGACTATCACGAGGGAGATAAAAGAGATCTTTAATCTTTATTCATTCAATAAAATAATATAAAAGTACATACTTGAATTTCAAATAACAAAAGAGTACATAACTCAAATTAAAAATTAAATTCAGTGAAATTCTTAATTTAAAAAAAATCAAAATTTGCATAACATGCCCTTACATATAAATTTTCAAATTTAAAACCTTATCTAATTTTTAATAGTGTTCATGATTTGATTTCCTAAAAAATATGAGAGGAATGGGTGAACATATAACCCAGTGGATCATTTCATAAACAACCAAAATACTATTTCAAATCAAAAGCACATCCAAATTTAAACACTTATAAACAATTAAGTGATTCAAACAATATCTTTGGTTATTGTCGTCGTTAAGACTAAAAGGGGTTATAATGCCTTGATGTTCTTATCAGAGCACTTTCACTCTTAGATCAAAAGATGATTAATGTCGTAATGTTGCATTAGAACAAGGATCTCATGTCCAAATTTCAAGCACTTCGGCTCATACCCATCCATACTCGGTGGTGAGACCTATATACACTAAGTATATGTAAAAAACACTCGTAGCATCACTTAGATTACTATGATAGTATGTGGTTCATAAACTTCAAAGTCTTGAACTTAATTATCACATATTCATGAATCTAAAATTAGAAAAATAAAGTTAAGAATAAAACATTTAAAAAGCATGAAAATAATACATAGCATGCTTCATAATTTCAATCAAACCTAAGCATGGAAACTAGGTATGACATGACATCATAAATACTTAAAACATGCATGCATAATAAACTCAATCTAAATCATGATTAAACATGTTGAAAACTGAAACTAAACGTTCTAAACTAATAATAAAAGATGCATGACCATGCTAGAAACTCAAACTAGCAAAGTAGAAGTGTAAGAAATCTCATCCCCCTTATGAAGCATTTTCTCAAAATTTTAGCAAAGGTACCTTTCTTCAACACATCTAGCACTTCAAAAATAACTCAAGAACACCCAACTAAACACCAAAGCACTCAACAATACTTCAAGATCACTCAAGAATAGAAGGGTTGCCAAGAAGAAGGCTAAAACAAGCTAAGAAGAAGTGTGCACGAGGGGGTTTATATAGATTTTCAAGAGGCTAGGGGTAACGTCTTGGGTAGCTAGGGCAGCTCACAAATTGAGCATCTTTCTATAAGCCAAGGGGACGGTTTGCATAGAATAGGTTAAGTAAGCACATGGTTTGGGCAATTGGAATTAGGGTTTCTTATTTCACAAGATGTGATCTTTATTTAATTCCCTATCTATGTGTGAGTACAAAAGGAATTTAGAATGTGTATACTCTTATTTGAGATACACTACAAGAAATCACACCTACAACAACGTGCAATATTTGTTGTTATACCCATACGACAATGTTCATGGTGATGTTGCCGATCAGGGTTTTGTTAAACGGCCGACTACTTTTAACAATAGTCACGATCCTGTTGTTGTAAAGCGTTGTGTATCGGTCTAACAGTGAGTTTATAACAACGTTCGCTCGTTGTTAAATGATTCAATCTTTTAACACATATTCGACAACGGTCACAATGTCTGTTGTTGTAGAGATGTTATAACAACAGGCACACATTGTGAAAAATCTAACCTTTAACAACGGTCTTGTGTGTGTTTTTGTAATGCATTGTGTATCGTTCTAAAGCTCAGGTTACAATAACGTTCGTACGTTGTTAAATGCTTCGATCTTTTAACACATATTCAACAACGGTCATAATGCCTGTTGTTGTAGACGTGTTATAATAATGAGCAAACGTTG
>JAJIYU010013608.1:0-13747 GCA_030144865.1 Tinospora cordifolia
TCCCCAAAGTTGAAGCAATGGTTCCCAAAGCTCAATCACCAAGAAAATCACCCAAAACCAATTCCCAAACCAATGAACTTCTCACACACAAGAGGGAAAAGAAAGTGAGAACGAGAGCCAAGAAGAGGGCTTAGAGAACAAGATGACAATTCAACTCTTGTTTCTTGGGATGAGATGAATTGTGAGCATGGGGGGTGTTATTATAGAGTTCAAAAGAGTGGAGAATGGTAAGTTTTGGGTGTCATCTTGTGGGAAACTTACTAATTCTTCAAAATTTCGTGCCCCCCAAGTGTAATAGATTAGCAAGTAATTTTTTGGAAATTTTTGGGATTTTAGAAACTGATTTTTTGAATTTTTGGAGAATTTAATCGATTTTTTTCGAATTTTTTGGATATTAATCTTGGAGCAGCAGATCGGTGCCGTTAAATTTTCCTCGTATCACGCATACGTACTCTGATCGGGCGGATTGCATCTGGGCGGTTCGATATTCCTCGAGCACAGTGTCAGATCTTCGATCGTTAGAGGTGCGTGAATCTGGGCCATCCGATTTCCTCAAGCACGGTGTTGGTTCGTGATTTTCGAATAACGAGTTTGATCTGGACGCTTGAATCGTCCTCGAGCCACGCCTTTCGCAATGAACAAAACTCGTTCTGGTCGTCTGATCGTCCTCGATTGTTTCTGTTCGTCAGATTTGCCTCGATCGAAGTAGTTGTTCGCGATCATCTCAGAGCGCCTCAATCTTGATCGTTCAATCTTCCTCGATCATGGTGTGTGGTCCAATTTCCTGATTAATGTTTTGCGCCTGTGATCTGGACCATTGGATTGAAACAATTGATCGTGAGCCGTTCGATCTTGATGATTTGGTGCACTCGGGCATTGGTTTCAGTTCGATCTCGTTTGTTGGATCTGGAAACTCGTTTGTGAACCGTTGGATCTCACTGATTCGGTGCATCCGCGCGCATGGTGCGGTTCCAATCGTGGCCGTGAGATCACAACTCTTACGGATGATGGATTTTTGGCTGTTGGATGCAGTTTCTAATTACCAAATTTGATTTTTAAGGTTGCTATTATCCGAAAATTGCTAATTAGACACTTCCTAATTGATGAAAACTTGATTTTCTTGTATATTCCCTTTTATTTTGATGATTTGCTAATATTTTTTCCTTTCTAATTATTTAATAATGCATTTATTTGATATTTTTCTATTTCCTTAATAATTTTAATGCTAATAATTAAATAATCCATATTTACTATTTTCATGTATTTTTATTTATTTCATATTTCATTTTTAGATAATACCTCATCTAATAAGACCTTAATTATCAAATTAAGGTCTTATTTGCCTATTTTATATTTCATGTGCCAACCCACCATTTGCACCCAAAAATTTCTTAAAGTCTTTGAAATTAATTTACTTAACTGATTTTATTTATGTTAAATTATTTGACAAAATTCTGGGGTATTGTAATAGTATTTTTTTTTTAAATCTAAGCAAGTTCATTTTTGGCTACAAACATCAATACACAATCATAGATCATCATAGAAAATTGTAGATTACCATATACTGTCATATCATTGACCACTATAGACCATTACAGACCACAATGTATTGGCCTCTCTTTAGTTTAAGTAAGTTTATAGACAATTACCAGTACCAAAAACCAATATAGATAATTATAAATGACTGTAAACTCTCATAGATCATTATACACAACTTGCAACCATCATAGACCATTATAAAATGTCATAGTGCAAGTTATTTAAGCATAAGAAAGACTAACATATTTTGATCCATGATGGTCTGTAGTAGTCTTCTTTAATTTTAAGTAAGTTCATTTTTGCCTACAAACATTAATACACAATCATAGACTATTATAGACCAACATAGACTATTATGCACCACTACATACCATCATAGACCATAATGTATTAGATTCTCTTTGGTTTAAGTAATTTCATAAACAATTACAGGCATTAGAAACTACTATAGATAATTGTAAATGCCTATAAACCTTCATTGTCCATTGTAGACAACAAGATACCATAATAGACCATTATAGAAGGTTAAAGACCAACTTACTAAAGCAAAGGAAAGACTAACATATTATGGTCTATGACGGTCTTTAGTAGTCTATGATAGTTTATGGTGGTTTAGAATAGTCTATGATATTCTATAGTAGTGTTTTTCAACTCTAAGTAAGTTCATTTTCAACTACGAACATCAATACCCAGTCATAGACCATCATATACCATTATAGACCATCATAAAATATCATAAACCACTATAGACAATGATAAGCCATAACGTATTAGTCTCTCTTTGTTTTGGGTAAGTTAATAGATAGTTACAAGCATCAAAAACCATTACTGATAATTATAAATTACTATAAACCCCCATAGACTATTATAGACAACTAGAGACAATCATAGACCATTATATTAGGTCATCGACCAACTTAATTAAGCTAAAGAAGGACTAACATATTATAGCCTATGATGGTCTGTAGTAGTCTATGATAGTCTATGGTGGTCTACAATGGTCTATGATTGTCTATAATATTAGTCTTTCTCAACTCTAAGTAAGTTCATTTTCATTGTCAAACATCAATACATAATCATAGACCATCACAGACCATTATAGACCAACGTAGACTAGTATAGACCATTAGAGACAGTCATAGACCATAATGTATTCATTTCTCTTTAGGTTAACTAATTTCATAGACAATTACAGGCATCAAAAACCACTATAGACAATGATAAATGACTATAAACATTCATAGATCATTATAGAAAACTACAGACCATTATAGACCAT
This sequence comes from Tinospora cordifolia, assembly GCA_030144865.1. NCBI lineage: Eukaryota > Viridiplantae > Streptophyta > Magnoliopsida > Ranunculales > Menispermaceae > Tinospora > Tinospora cordifolia. The sequence goes on from JAJIYU010013608.1 coordinate 2,819, forward strand.
TATAGAAGGTCATAATGTATTAGTTTTCCTTTGGTTTAAGTAAGTTCATAGATAATTACAGGCTTAAAAAACCACTATAGATAATAATAAATGACAAAAAACCCTCATAGACCATTATAGACAACTAAAAACCAGCATAGACCGTTATAGAAGGTCCTAGACAAACTTTTTACACAAAAGAAAGACTAACATATTATGGTCTATGATGGCCTGTAGTAGTCGATGATAGTTTATGACCGTCTATATTGGTTTATGATATTTTATAGTAGTCTTTTCGAGCTGTAAGTAACTTCATTTTCGACTATAAACATCAATACACAATCATGGGCTATCATAGACCATTAAGAACCACCATAGACTACCATAAACTGCTACAGAGTATCATAGACCATAATTTTTTAGTCTCTCTTTAGTTGTAACAATTTTATAAACAATTACAAGTATAAAAAACCACTATAGATAATTATTAATGACAATAAACCCTCATAGACCTTTATAGACATTTAGAGACCACCATAGACTGTCATAGAAGGTCATAGACCAACTGACTTAAGTGAAAGAATGACTAATATATTATAATCTATGATGGTTTATAGTAGTATATAATAGTCTATGACATTCTATATTTGTCTATGATCATCTATAGTAGTCCTTGTCAACTTTATCTAAGTTCATTTTCGATTACAACCATCAGTACACAGTCATAGACCACTATAAACCATCTTTACCCATAATGTATTAGTCTCACTTTGGTTTAAGTAAATTAATAGAGAATTACAAGCATCAAAAACCACTTCAGATAAATATAAATGATTATAAACCCTCATAAACCATTATAGACAGTTAGCGACCATCACAGACCATTATAGAAGGTCATAAACCAACTTACTTAAGCTAAAAGAAAAGACTAACATATTATGGTTTACAATAGTTTATAATAGTTTATGATAGTATATGGAGGTGTATAACAGTCTATGATCATGTATAGTAGTCTTTTTAAATTATAAGAAAGTTCTTTTTCGACAACAAACATCAACACACAATCATAGGCCATCGTGGACTATTATTGACTACCATAGAGTATCATAGACCACTATAGACTACCATAGCCCATAATGTATAAGTCTCTCTTTGGTTTAAGTAAGTTTATAGACAATTAGAGGCATGAAAAACCACTATAGATAATTATAAATGACTATAGTTCATAAACCATTATACACAACTAGAGACCATCGTAGACCATTATAGAAGGTCATAGACTAACTTACTTTAGCCAAAGAAAGACTAACATATTATGGTCTATAATGGTCTATAGTAGTCTATGGTAGTCTATAATGGTATATGACAAGCTACAGTTGTCGTTTTAAAATCTAAGTAAATTTGTTTTCAATTATGAACATCAACAAACCATCAAAGACCATCATAGACCATTATAGACCACCATTGACTATCGTAGACTAACTTACCAAAGTCAAAAAAAAAAACTAACATATCATGGTTTATGATTGTCTATAGTAGTTTATGATAGCCTATGGTTCTCTAAAATGGTTTATGATCATCTATACTAATCTTTTTTTAACTCTAAGTAAGTTTGTTTTCGACTACATACATCAATACACAATCATAAACCATCATAGACAGCTATAGACTACTAGAGACTATCATAAACTACTACAAACCATCATAAACCATAATGTATTAGTCTCTATTTGGTTTAAGTAAGTCCATAGACAATTATAAGCATGAAAAACCACTATTGACAATTATAAATGCCTATAAACCTTCTTTGACCATAATACAAAACAAGAGACCATCATTGAAGATTACAAAAGGTCAAAGACCAGCTCACTTACGCCAAAGAAAGACTAATATATTATGGTCTAAGATGGTCTGTAGTAGTCTATGAAAGTCTATGGTGGTCTATAATGGTCGATAATCGTCTTAGTATCTTTTTCAACTCTAAGTAAGTTCATTTTTTACTACAAAAATTAATACACAATCATATACCATCAAAGACAACTATGGAACCCCATAGACTATCACATACCACTATAGGCATCATAGACAATAATGTATTGGTCTCGCTTTTGTCTAACTAAGTTCATAGATAAAAAACCACTATAGATAATTATAAATGACTATAAACCTTCATATTCCACTATAGACAACTAGAGGCCATGATAGACCATTATAGAGGGTCATAGACCAACTTACTTAAACCAAAAAAATGACAAACATATAATGGTCTAGAATGGTCTGTAGTAGCGTATAATAGTCGATGGTGGGGTATAATGGTCTATGATCGTCTATTGTAGACATTTTAAACTATAAGTAAGTTCATTTTCAACTACAAAAAATAATACACAATCATAGACCATTAAACACCACCATAGAGTACCATAAACCACTACTGACCATCATACACCATAATGTATTTTTCTCTTTTTGCTTTAGGTAAGTTCATAGACAATTACAAGCATCAACAACGATTATAGATAATTATAAATTACTATAAAACCTTATTGACCATTATAGAAAACTAGAGACAATCATAACCATAATATTAGGTCATAGACCAACTTACTTAAGATAACAAAAGACTAACATATTACTGTCTTTGATGGTCTGTAGTAGTCTATGATTGTATATTATGGTCTATAATGGTCTATGATCGTCTATGATCATCTATGGTAGTCTTTTTAATCTCTAAGTAGGTTCAATTTTGACTACAAACATCAATAGACCATCATAGACCATTATAGACCCCCATAGACTATCATAGACCATAGAGGACCATCATAGATCATATTTTGTTAGCCTCTCTTTGGTTTAAGAAAGTCTAGAAAATTACAAAAATTAAAATCCACTATAGATAATTATAAATTACTATAAAAACTCATGGACCATTATAGACAACTAGAGAACATCATATACTATTATAGAAGGCCAAACACCAACTTATTCCAACTAAAGAAAGACTAGCATATTATGTTCTACGATAGTCTGTGGTAATCAATGATAGTCTATGGAGGTCTATAATGGTTTATGATCATTTTATAGTAGTCTTTTTCAACCTTAAATAAGTTCATATTTGACTACTAACATCAATACACAATCTTAGACTATCATAGACCATTATGTACTACCATATACTATCATAGGCCATTACAAGCCCTCATAAGCCATAATGTATTAGTCTCTCCTTCATTTAAGTAAGTTCACAGACAATTATAGGCATCAAAAACCACTACAGATAATTATAAAGGACAATAAACCTGCATAGACCAATGTACAAAACTAGACACCAATCATAAACTATTATAGAAGGTCATAAAGCAATTTACATAAGCCAATGAAAGGTTAACATATTATGGTCAATGATAGTCTATGATGGTAAATAATTGTCTATGATCATCTATAATAACCTTTCTAAACTATTAGAAAGTTTATTTTGGACTACAAACATTAATACGAAGTCATAAACCATCATAGACCATTAAAGACCACCATAGACTATTATGGACCAAGCAAACTGTCATAGACCATAAATGTATTTGTCTTTCTTTGGTCTAAGTTTGTTTATAGATAATTACTAAGATAAAAAACCACTATAGATTATTATAAATGACTATAAACCCTAATGTACCATTATAGAAATCAAGAGAATATCATAGGCCATTATAGAAAGGCAAGTACCAATTTACTTAAGCCAAAGAAAAACTAACATATTATGGTCTATGATGGTCTCTAGTTGTCGATAATAGTCTATGGTGGTCTATAACGGTCTCTAATCATCTATAGTAGCTTTTTTGAACTCTAAATAAGTTAATTTTCGACTGCAAACATTAATACACAATCATAACATTAAAGACCATTATAAAACCTCATATACTATCATAAACCACTACAGACAACCATAGACCATAATGTATCATTCTTTTTTTGGCTTAAATAAGCTAATAAACAATTACAAGCATCATAAGCCACTATAAATAATTATAAACGACAATAAACCCTCGTAGACAATTATAAACAACCAAAGACCATCATAGACTATTATAGAAGGTCATAGACCAACCTACTTAAGCTAAAGAAAGACTAACATATTATGGTATGTGATGATCCGTAGTAGTCTATGATAGTTTTTGGTGGCCTATAATGGTCTACGATCATCTATAGTAGTGTTTTAAAACTTTAAGTAAGTTCATTTTTAACCACAAATATCAATACGTAATCATAGACCATCACAAAATATTATTGACCACCACTAACTATCATAGACCAATGCAAACCATCGTAAATAATAATGTGTTAGTCTCTCTTTTGTTTAAGAAAGTTCATAGACAGTTACAAGCATAAAAAATCGTCATAAACCCTTATAGAAGGTCATAAACAAACTTACTTCAGCCAAAGAAAGAGCAACATATTATAGACTACGACGTTCTATAGTAGACTATGATAGTTTATGGTGGTCTTTAATGGTCTATGATCGACAATAGTTGATTTTATCAACTCTAAGTAGGTTCACTTTGTACTACAACCATCAATACACTATCATAAACCATCATAAACTTTCATTGATTACTACAACCCATCATAAACCCTAATGTATTAGTCTGTCTTTGGTTTAATAACTTTAATAGATAATTACAGGCATGAGAAATCACTATAGATAGTTATAAATGACTATAAACCCTCATAGAGGATTATTGAAAACAATAGATCATCACATACCATTATAGATGGTTAAAGACTAGCTTACTTAAGCCAAATAAAAACTAAAATACTATGGTTTATGATAGTCTATAGTAGTCTACGATAGTCTATTGTAGTCTATTATGGTCTATGATTGATTGTAGTTGTCTTTTAAAACTATTAGTAACTTCATTTTCAACTATTAACATCAATCTGCAATCATAGACCAATATAGACATAATAGACTATCATAAACCACTACAGACTATCATGGACTGTAATGTATTATACTCTTTTTGGTTTAAGTAAGCTTATATGCAATTAAAAGCATCAAAAACCACTATAGATAATTATAAATTACTATAAACCCTCATAAACAGTTATAGACAACTACATACCATAACAGACCATTATAGAAGGTCATAAACCAAACTATAGAACCAAAAGAAAGACTCACATATTTTAGTCTACAATGGTTTGTAGTAGTCTATAATAGTGATTGGCAGTCTATAATGGTTTATGATCATCTATAATAGTCATTTTCAACTCTAAGTAAGTTCATTTTTAACTACAAAAATCAATACACAATCATAGACCATCATAGACTATTATAGACAACTATAGACTATCATAGACCACTACATATCATCATAGACCATAATGTACCAGTCTCTCTTTGATTTAAGTAAGTTCATAGAGAACCACAGGCATCAAAAACCACTAGAGATAATTATAAATGACTATAAATCCTCATCGACCAATATACACAACAAGAGACCATCTTGGACCATTATAAAAGATCAAAAAAATAGTTTACTTAAGTAGAAGAAAGACTAGGATGGTTTATGATGGTTTGTAGTAGTCTATGATAGCCTTTAGTGGTCTATAATGGTCTATGAGCATCACCGACAAATTAGTTTAGTTCTGACTACAAACGTCGATACACAATCATATACCAACATAAACCATTATAGACGACCATAGACTATCGTAAACCATTACAAACAATCGTAAACCGTAAAGTATTATTCTCTATTTGGTTTAAGTATGCTCGTTGACAATTATTGGCACCATTACAGATAGTTATAAATGACTATATACCTTCATAAACCATCATAGACAGGTGGTGACCATCATAAACCATTATAAAAGGTCATAGACCAACTTAACTAAGCCAAAGAAAGACAAAGATATCATGGTGTATGATAGTCTATAGTAGTCTATGATAGTCTATGATCATCTATGATAGTCTATAATGATATATGATCATCTATAATTATCCTTTTAAACTCTAATTAAGTTTATTTTCGACTACAAAGATCAATACATAATCATAGACCATCATGGACCATTATAGACCATCATAGACTATCAAAGACCACTATCGACCACAATAGACCGTAATGTAGTAGTGTTTCTTTGGTTTAAGTAACTTTATAAAAAATTACATGCATAAAAACAACTATAGATAATTAAAAAGGACTATAAACCCTCATACGCCATTATAACTAGAAACTATTATCGACCATTATAGAACGTCATAGACCAACTTACTTAAGCCAAAAAAAACTAATATATTATGGTAATTGATGGTCTATAGTAATCTATGATAGTCTGTGGCAATCTATATTGGTTTATGATTGTGTATAGTAGTCATTTTAAACTTTATTTAAGTTCATTTGCGACTATAAACATCAATAAACAATCATAGACCAATATCAAGCACCATAAACTATCATGGACCACTACAAACCATCATAGACCATAATATATTAGTCTCTCTTTGGTTAAGTAAGTTAATAGACATTTACAAGCATCAAAAACTAGTTCAGATAATTATAAACGACTATAAAACCTCATTAGCCATTATAGATAGCTAGAAACCAACATAGACCATTATACAAGGTGATAGACCAACTTACTTAAGTAAAAGAAAGTCTAACATATGATGGTCTATGATGGGTTGTTGTAGTCTACGGTAGTATATGGCGGTCTATAATAGTCTATAATTGTCTATAGTAGCCTTTTTAAACTATAAGTATGTTTCTTTTAACCAACAAACATCAACACAGAATCATAGACCATCGTGGACCATTGCAGACTACCATAAAGTAACATAGACAACTACAAACGATCAGAGACTATAATGTATTAGTCTCTCTTTCGTTTAAGTAAGTTCATAGACAATTACAGGCATCAAAAACCATTATAGATAATTATAAATGACTATAAACTCTCACAGACCATTATACACAACTAGACACCACCATTGACTGTTATTGAAGGTCACAGACCAGCTTATTTGAGCAACAAAAAAACTAACATATTATGGTTTATGATGGTGTATGTAGCACCCCAACCCCCACATTCTTTGAGTTTTGGACATAACCACCATTATTCGATAGTAGACTTAACCATTTGGCGAGTTGGGTCATGTTACTTTACAAGTGACACACACTTGACTTTCTATTTTTCAATACCTCATGTCTTAGAATAGATTCAAGAATACAAATATCATTCAAAAAATCAAGGCAATTAGAGATAAAGAAAAATTCAACTTCTTTATTCATAAAAAGAAAGTACGTAACTTTATAATATAAACTATTACATTGTTGATCAAATAAACTCATAAGCTCTAAAATAAAATAAAATTCCAGTGGAAGACTTATTCAAAATTGGGCAACATGCCCTTACATTAAAAAAAAAACTTTAAAAAATAGAAATTTGCTAAACTAGAACTATTTAAATTTCCATGGTCTTCATAGTTTAATTTCCTGAAAAAAAAAAGAGGAAGGGGTGAGCACAAAGCTCAGTGGATCCTTTTCAAACAATCATTTTTCAAATTCAAAACAATAACACATTCATATTTCAAACACTTGCATACATTAGGCGTTTTAAGCATCCATTTGTTTAAAGTTGAGATTTTAGACCAAAAGGGCTTTAAAGCCCTTGATATTTTTAATAAAGTATCTCCTTAGAGTGAAATATGGCTTTTCTTAGCCAATTTCATTGGACTTTTGGACTTCAAGGGACATTACCCACCAACCAAGTACCGTGGCCTTAAAACCATATGAACTAATCATATGAAAAGAACATCCATAGCAACCCACATGTGTGCTATGATGATACGTGGTTATTATCACCATCATCTTTGTTAAATCATATATTCTTGAATCACAAGATAAATTTCAGAACATGAAACTAAAATTAATAAATTCAGCATATGATCAAACTGAGAATTTAATCATGGAACATTCAAAATCATGCATCATATTTTGAAATAAAGCCTAAACATGATACTAAACATGGCATGATTGTTATGCATGCATAAATTCAAACAAGAATCAAACTGAAATATATTTTAGAATGCTTAAACTGAAATTTTTCTTGATTTCAAAAGCCAAACAACTAAAGAACATGCTAGAACTTTGAATAAAAAAAAAGAGTGTAAGAGAAATCACTTCCACCTTTTGTTGCTTTCTCCCCAAAGTTGAAGCAATGGTTCCCAAAGCTCAAACACCAAGAAAATCACCCAAAACCAATGAACTTCTCACACACAAGAAGGAAAAGAATGGTGGGAAGGGGAGCCAAGAAGAGGGCTTAGAGAACAAGATGACAATTCAACTCTTGTTTCTTGGGATGAGATGAATTGTGAGCATGGGGGGTGTTTATATAGAGTTCAAAAGGGTAGAGAATGGCAAGTTTGGGGTGTCATCTTGTGGAAAACTTGCCAATTCTTCAAAATTTCGTACCCCCAAGCATAGGAGATTAGCAAGTAATTTTTTGAAAATTTTTGGGAATTTAGAAACGAATTTTTTGGATTTTTAAAGTATTTAATTAGATTTTTCAGAATTTTTGATTGTTATTTTCAGAGCATTTGATCTAGACCATCAGATCTTCCTTGGATCACACACGCGTATCTCGGATCGAGCGGGTTGCATCTAGGCAGTCAGATTTTTCCTCAAGCACGGTGTCGGATTCGCGATAGATCAGAATGCATTTATCTGGGGTGTCGGATATGCATCGATCGCAGCACTGGATCACAAACTTGTTTTGGCGCATGCATCATCAGCCGTTGGATCGGGTGGGTGAGATCTCGATCGGTTGGATTGTTCTTGAGCGCCTCACCATTCGCGATCCAGGAATCACGTTTGCACCGTCCGATTTCCTCGATCATAGTACTCATTCGCGATCATCGTTGAGTGCCTCGATCTGGACCGTTGATCTAGCTTATCGAGTTTGGGCCATTGGATTTGCGTGATTCGGTGCTCCTGGACGCACGATGTGAGCTTGATCTGAGTTGCTGGATTGCAGATCGTGAAAATTGAGTGTTTCTGGTCGTTGGATGCAGTTTCTAATATCAAATTGTTTCTATTATCCGAGTTTTGCCACTTATAGACCAATCTTTCACCTTCTAATTTGTATATCTAGCTCATATCTTTCTATTTTATTGATTTTTCCTTTCTAACTCATAATATTGTATTTATTTAATATTTTATTCCATTTTTTTTCTATTTTTCCTTCATTTCCTCATTTCATATTTTTCTACATATTTATTTTTTATTTTCAGAGGAGCAAAAGTAATTATATATGTATACATACATACATACATACATATATATATATATATATATATATATATACATAATTTACTCTTCTTACTTTATATTTAATAATTAATCCCATAATTGTTCCATTATTTGTATAATTATAAAATAATTTTTATACAAATAATTTTTGATAATTCTACTTATCTTATATCATTTGCTAGATCATACTAATATAAAGATTTCATTTTCCTCTAATTATTTAGAATTTTTCTCAATAAATCTTATAATTTCCACTCAAGAACTTTAAATTTTGTCAACTTTAATTATGTTTTTAGTTATTTGACAAAATTATGAGGTATTACAGTGTAGTAGTTTATGATAGTCTATGGTAGTCCATATAGTATCATAGACCACTATGGACCATCATAGACCAAAATGTATTAGTCTCTCCTTGGTTAAAAAAAGTTCATAGCCAATTACAAGTATTAAAAGCTATTATATATAATTATAAATTACTATTAACACTCATAGACCATTATAGACAATTAGAGACCATCATAGACCATTATAGAAGGTTATAGATCAACTGACTTGAGCCAAAGGAAGACTAACATATTATGGTCTATAATAGTCTGCAGTAGTGTATGATAGTCTTTGGTGGTCAATAATGGTCAATGATCGTCTACAATTATCTTTTTCCACACTAAGTAAGTTTATTTTTTACTATAAACATCAACACACAATCGTAGACCATCATAGACCCTTAAAGACCACAATAGACTATCATAAACAATTACAAACCATTATAGACTATAATGTATTAGTCTCTCTTTGGTTTAAGTAAGTTCATAGATAATTAAAGGCATCAAAAAGTACTATAGATAATTAAAAATGACTATAAACCCTCATAAACCAATACACAAAAATGAGTAAACATCATAAACAATTATAGAAGGTCAAAAACCAACTTACTTGAACCAAAGAAAGACTAACATATTATGGTTTATGATAGTCTATAGAAGCCTATGATAATCTATTGTAGACTATAATTGTTTATGATCATCTATAGTTATCTTTTTGAACTATAAGTAACTTCAATTTCGACTATAAACATCAATACATCACATCCATCATAAACCATTAAAGACCACCATAAACTATCATAGACTACTATAGACCATTACAGACCATAATGTATTAGTCTCTCTTTGTTTTAAGTAAGTTTAAAAACAATTATAGAAATAAAAAACCACTATAGATAATTTTAAATGTCTACAAATCCTTATGGACCATTATACACAACTAGAGACCATCATTGACAACTATATAAGGCCATGAACCAACTTACTTAAACCAAAGAAAGTTTAACATATTACGGTTTCCGATAGTCTGTGGTAGTTTATGGTATTCTCTAGTAGTCTATGATCGTCTATAATTGTCTTTTTCAACTCTAGGTAAGTTAATATTCGACTACAAATATCAACACACAATTATAGACCATCATAGACCATAATGTATCAGTTGCTCCTTGGTTTAAGTAAGTTCATTGATAATTCGAGCATCAAAAAATCACTTGTAATACCCCAGAATTTTGTCAAAAAATTTAAAATAAATAAAATAAGTTGAATAAATTAATTTCAGAGATTTTAAGAAATTTTGGGCGCAAATGGTGGGTTGGCACATG
>JAJIYU010013609.1:0-13732 GCA_030144865.1 Tinospora cordifolia
AGACGAAGAAGATGGGAACTAGGAAGTTGCTACTGGACTAAAATGGAGAAAATCGGGTCGATGCTCTGTTTTGGGAGATGCAGGAGTTGAGCTGGACGAGCAGAGGAAGGGAGAACAGGGGTGCAGCAACTGCTTCTGCTGCTATTGCTCCCAGCAGCCGAACAAAGAAGAAACTACGGAAAAGAAGAAGAAGAGAGTGTGGGGTTTGAGCGAAGATGAAGATGAAACTAAGATGATGACTATTGGGGTGTGTTGTTGCTGGATGGGAAACAAGAACAGAGGACCTGCAACTTTGCTGTGTACCCGGTGTGAAGAAGAAGAAGACTGGAACATAAAAAAAATGGGGAACGGGCTAAGTTGAAATTTTTTTGATTTGGGTTCCTTGATCACTGTTGGTCCGTGATTGAGGGGAAAAAAAAGAAAAAAGGAGCAACAACAACAACAAAAACAAACAGAACGTGATTGTGTGCATGTTGTAGAACTGGTGCGCGTGCTGAATGAAGAAGAAGACACATAGCTGTAGACCGTGATATATGTCTGATTTGTGAAGGTGCAACTGCTGCTTCTGTTTGGGCAAAACAAAACGTAGCCTCTGTGTGTTTCGTGAAGAAGGAAGTGTGTTGCGTTCAATACGTGCGACGAAAAACGATATGAAAGGTATGAAACTTTTACACTTGATTTTAAATTCTAGATAACTAAAAAATTATTTTCTTTGATTCTATATGCGAGGAATGAAATTTAAAAATTTAAACTTTTAGTAGGAAAAAGATAAAAATTTAAAACTTAATTAAATATTTTAGCATAAATATTATTTTTGGATGCTGGTGGATTTTAGGAAATTCATAGTTTCAAATATTAGAAATAAAAAATTATGTAGAAGATAAATGTAAATAATAAATATTAAAATTCTTTATTCAAATAGAAATAAATTAAATTAATTAAGAAAGAACCTTAAGGTAATTAATTTTATTTTAGAATTTAGAATTTAAGAAATTCATAACTTAGATTTAATAGTTTAAAGATGAATGATTATTTTAGAAAGAATAACTTAGGGAATTTTTAGGTGATTTATTAATATTTTAGTGCTTAGTTCGAATCAGATATAAAAATCTTATTTAAATGGAATAAGATTTATTACATGTGAATAAATTATTTTTAGAACTCAAATTTAAATAATAGTGTTCCAAAATATTAATTCTAATTTAAATAAAATTTACTTAGAAGTGAATAAATCATAGAAGCTTGAAAATTAACTATGAGAGTTTTATTTTGAGATTAAAAGTTTAAATTAGTAAGAATATTATTTTATTAAAATATAAGCATAGGAGTGTTTTGAACATAATTTGATAAACACTAAAGATCTAGAAATAAATAAGACTGATGTTTATTTTTAGATTTAGAAACTTTATTTTGACCTGAATAAAATTAGTAGAATTTGATATTTGACTTCCTAATTAAATTAGAAATCATTTAAATTGAGAATAAATTATTAAGTAGTAAATTTTAGGTTTGTACATTTTATAGTATGGGATTACTCGAAAGAAGCAAGGAGCCCTGAAGATCGGCGAAATCAGGTGGGCGTGACTTCTTTGCTCATATGTATTATATGGATTTAAGATTCAAAGCATTTGTTTGAATAGTTCTAGGATTACTAGAATTTTGTTAAAAAATTAATTGAATTTGTTTGACGTGCTTGGATGATGGGTGATGATTTATTTAAATTGTGCTTTGTTTATCTATGACATGCGTTAATAGGAAAACAAGCATTTAGATTTCATTATTTACTCATGTGAATAGCCTGCATTATTTGATTTATTTTCCATGATATGTGTGATGGTTGGTATGATTGAGATTGTTTATAAAACTAAAATAAGACGATGGTTTATTAAGAATCCACGTACCGGTGCGATTATCGAGCCCGAGGCGGATCGAGGTGACATCTCCTATATGTCACTACTTGAGATTGTCGAGCTGCAAGGCGAATCATAGGTATTCCCACCCCGAGCTGACCATGACAGCTCGAAGTCTTTGGGAGATGGTACGATGCCTGGGTAAGTACGCTCTCTTAGACTGTGATGTGAGTGTTGATTGATTTTAGACGGTTATTAGAACCTTCTGTGATTAGATTGGATCACAGGGAATACTAAGAGGCATCTCAACCCTCTTCCGGTCTTAGACATCGACCAAAACTAAATGGATGTTTAAAACGGCTAATGTTTGAAAGTGTTTGTAATGTTTTGGATTAGGTCTGTATAATGCATGTGATGTATAGGATTGATCCACTGGGCTTTCGAGCTCACTCCCACTTTATTTTCAGGTACACCTAGACCTAGAGTACTGTAACCTAAGTCAGGAGACTCGCACTTTGATTGGACACCTCATGGGGAGGTAGTCGGGGATGGGTGGTACTGGAAGTGGTATTTTGTTAATTCTACTGAAACGATTGTCATGTATTTATTTGATTTTAAATTCAGTATACCAGATTTGTAAGCAATATTTCATTTTTAACATTTTGTTCGATTACAAGTTTTAAAGTTATTCTGCTGCATTGTTTATGAATTATCTTGAGAAATCCGGTGAATATATTGAGAAATTATTTTGATTCTTTTGTTTTGTATAAGAAAATTATCCAGACATTGACATGAGAACAAATTGTTATGAACTTGATTTTGAAGAAAAGGATATTGGACTGAAAGAAAATTTTGGTAGTACTTTGATTTTCAACGGGCGACGATCCGCACTTGAGGTGACACATGAACGGAGGTCCGGTTGAAAATTGGGGTATTACAAATATGGTATTAGAACCCAGTATTATGATACACTAGGGAATTTCCTCTCTTGGTACTAGTAGTCTGTCGAGATGCAATCTGTAGTGCCATCCAATAAAGGGGGATGGAGCTTTTGTAGCTCTATCAGCATCTTCCTCTATTTCTCATCCTCCAATCCCTCCTGAGACCTCTGATGTTCAAGATCTGGGGCCACTGACGCTGGCTGTTGAACCTGGATAGGTTCAGGTACTTGAGGATGTGGTGCCATCTGAGGGATTATCGGTGGAAGTGCCCTCAATAGTTGATCCAGCACCCTTTGCGACATCTTATTCATCATGGTATCCATCTGTGCTTCCATTCCAGCAGGCAGTTCTTGTTCCCATGGTTCAGTCTCATCAGAGGTGGTGGATCGAGTAGCGTACCTTCTTGTTCCAACCATTGTCTATAAATTTAACACCTTGTCAGTGTTTGTCTCATCAAATGTTCGTACTATCATGACTCTAGATTCATGTCTCTAGGTTCTTGATTTGTTTAGTAGCCTAAAGGCTTTTCTTCTAGGTTCTTTTTATGTACGAATACAAGATTTGGTCTCAAAGTAAATAAGTAGTAAAGCATGCATATCACACAATCATACAATCAAGCAAGCACAACAAGGTTCCAAGCTTCCACCTAAGCTTTCAGGTTTAAGTGTCTCATACCACTCTACCCTTTCCACTTAGGCTTTCACCCAAAATAGAGTTGCACCCAAATAATTTTGCAAATTGCTCGATAGCTACACTCCACCATCCCATACTAGGAAGCATAGAAAAACTCATTCTGCCAAAGTTATAGATCATTCACCACACATGGTCCATCATTCTCTGAGTTCAGGCTTTCTCCATACCCCGAATTTCTATGCATCCCATACTATGTAGAAACTGAAAAATACAGAAGCTTCTCAGTCTCATGTCTTGATCAAACAATTTTTTGCTTTCACACAAGTTTTCATCTTTAGGCTATGCCCCAGAGATTTATGGTTTTGATCCACTGTGCCACCCATGGCTACACCACATTTCTACCTAGGGTCTTCCCTCTGGACCTAAGGTTTAATCTGATTGACTCACAACCTCTGTGTAGTCAAGATACCACATTTGACATCTTTTTCGACTTTTATTCACTTTCTTGCCCTAATTTTTCACTTATAATATTCTTTTATAGAAAGGAAGGGTGTTCTTCAACTCTGACTACTCATATAAGTTGGTGGGACGACCTCTAGATTTGGTGGAGAAACTGAAGTCTGCTTAGCAACTGCACTTTCTAGGGCGAGATAACCTAGCTCCCTTTCAATATTTAGCTTTACACAAGACAAGACTTACCCACTATCATCTCAACTTGTAGTCTTTTTGTCCAAACAAAACATTTCAAAACACATCTTTCCTTTTTGAAAATAATTTCTTAAACATTTTTCAATTTTCAAAAAATAGAAGGTAGGGCACTAAAATTTTAATTCAATTCAATGTGAAATCCTAATTTGGGTTTCTAATTCTTGTCAAACAACTAATGTTTGACTTTCTATTTCTAGCCTAATCAAGACATGTTTAGGCTTAACTTTCTATTTTTAGCCCAAGGCACCTAAAGCCTAGGCTCTAATACCACGCTTGTAATACCCCAATGCCCGAGACTTTCAATTTGGACTTTACCACAAGGCAGATCAGGCCGGTGTTATTTTACGAGTACATAACTTGGCTTTCTATTTCAATTATTTCATGTGTTAATTGTATTTAAGAGTACATAAATTAAATTTAGGAATTTAATAAAGCAATAATACAAGAAATAAATGAAATTCATGAACTCTATTAATTAAATAAAATTTAGTAAATAATTTGATCTTGAAGAAAAACTATTACAGTAAAAAATTCAAAACTTGGGCAACATGGCCTTACATAGAAATTAGAAACTTTCTAAATAATAAAAAAACTTAACTGATACTCATGGTCTTCATATAATTTAATTACCTAAAAAATAGAAGGAAAGGGTGAGCACATAATCTAGTGGATCTTTCTAAAAATTTAAATCATTATTTCAATTCAAACAAACCAAGCATATCAAAAACTTGTGTACATTAGGTGATTCAAACAAATTTCTTGTTTATAGTTGACATTAGGACCGAAAGAGTTTAATCTCTGTGTTCCACATCGTTGGGAGAGAGAATCACTATTGAAAACTCAAACCCCCATATCTATGAAGTGGAATCACTTTTGGAAACCCAGTCCAAAATCATCAATGGTAAGCCAACAAGCCAGATCGGGGTAGAACACACATGATGATGCTCTGCAGCCTATCATCGCGCCAGTATGTGGTTATAATCATTATTTAATCTTTGCTTAGTTATAAAACACACAATATCATATTAAACCATCAATATAACATGTATATAACATGAATCATTAAACATTCATTCATAGAATAATTCATACATATCATGCATTATTATTCTTAATATCTAAACATGCATAACATGTTTATTCATGACATATTAAATAAATAAAACATGCATATTAAAACATATATTTAAACAATCAACTTCAAAACCTCATCACAAACGCAAGACTTATTCAAATTAAAATAGAGAAGTAAAAGTTAGAAATTACTTCCACCTTAAAAAATAAATTTATTCTATACGTCTCTGAAATCTAGCAGAGTTCTGTTACTCTAAAACTTTGAAACACTCAAGAATAGTTCAAGATTACTCAAGAACTGAGGAGATTGCCAAAAAAAAGGTTAGAGAGGGTCAAGAGAAACTAGTATGCTCTTGGTTTATGATGAAAAGAATGAGAGCACTAGAGGGGCTTTATATAGGGTTTGGAGGAGCGGAAATTGGTAACTTTGGATTGTTTCTTACATAATAAGCTTTCTATTTCTTCAATGGAGCACACCATAGTTGCCCAATCACCTTATATATATATATATATATTTATATTTATTGGCAATCTGTCACTCATATAACAAATCACTCTATGTATATATTGATGGACTCTATATACATATATATATATATATTGGCAATCCATCACTTTGCGTATACATTCTGTTCGTATCTCAACTTTGACTTTTCAATTATCCAAGATATCCAAAATTTGCCAAATCTATGAGCTTATATGTGCCAAGCGAAATCTTTGACTTTTCTTTTTGTGGTTTATGCAATATAGATATAAATATAGTATCAAACGCAATGCGAATTTGCTTCCTAATTCTTATTATTGAAAAAAATTCTGTCCATGCAAATTACTTTCATTTTTTTTTGTTTATATATATATATATCAAATGCAATCCGAATTTGCTTCCTAATTCTTATTATTGAAAAAAATTCTGTCTGTGCAAATTACTTTCATTTTTTTTTTGTTTATATATATATATATATTATACAATGTTATAAATTTATAAATGTTATAATTCACACTTATATAATGTTATACTTATATTAGATAAATATAAGCATACAATATTTTTTTAAAATAAATAAATAAATATGTTAAACATTTATACTTACATTCTATTATGTATATATTTCTATATATATATAATCTTTTAATATGATATTATTTTAAAACCCACATATTATTCATACACATATTATATAATATTATTTTTACAACCATAACAAATATTTTTATATACTTGTATTTATCTAATTCATATATATATATATATGTGTGTGTGTGTGTGTGTGTGTGTGTGTGTGTGTGTGTTTGTGTGTTTTTATTATTTATTCTCCAATACGAAGGTTTTTTAATTAATTTAATTTATTTCATACTTTAGAGTATACACAATTTATATTTGGAAATGTTATAAATTTCTCAAAAGAAATATTTTATTTGAAATTCGTACAAAATTTGTAGGTGTTACATAGTCTAGTTTGGCAAGTATATGTGAGCAAGGATCTTTCCCTTGTGCATTTCCTTCGCTTGGGCGTCACTCTTAGTGTATAATGGAATTCTTTTTTCTTTGGGCATTGAGCATAGGGAGCGTGCTATCAGTCTTGAGGGGACACCACAACACAGTCTAATATTCATATCTAAGCTTAAGAAAACTCTCCAATTTGGTTTAAACCCAAGGGTGGCGTCCCATATGTGAGAATCACTCAATTTAAGTGCCAAAATGGGAGAGGAAAGTTTTCATTTTTTATTCTCTCTTGTGAGTGTGGAATGGCTAGGGTTCTTAAAGCATCAATTTAGATTTCAAACCTTTCTAATTATGTTAATTCACATGTGTGCACATACACATATGCATGGTTGGATGGATTTTGCTTAGGTGAGGCATGGAACACATGATCACATAGCTTGGTGTATGGAATCACTCTTCATAGATTTCCAAATCCAAGGTGGGGCATCTCATATGGGTGGTGTACTGAATTACTTGTGTGGTAAATTGGACATGTTTCATGGAATCAAACAAGGAAAAACGTCCCATGGTGGTTGAATAGGGTGGGGGTGCACCCGATCATAGTGTTCGACCCATGTAACTTACACATACTTTAGGTGGCCATGCCTGCATGGGTTCACATGAATTTAATAAAATTTAATATCTCCCTAATCACTAGGAATTAAGGTATATAACCTATAGTTTTGAAACCATATGATCAAGACACAAATTTTAAGATATAGTTTGGCCAAAAATAATTTTCTTTAGAAACTTTCCTTATTTAGAGCCTAGTGAAGGTACTTACCCGAATCTTGGCCAATTGTACCGATTTTTTGTTATGTTGTGTGTCTTGTTAGTTTATGCATCCCATGAAATTTTGAGCCATTCCGATTCTTTGAAGTACTTTAAATGCCACTTCTTTCCTAATTTAAATCCCTAAAGGGTGTTTGGCAAATGAGAGCCCTAATCTTGACCAATTGAGCTAATTTTCATATATGTTGTTCAATTGGACAATTCCAGTCTCTTTGCTTCATTTTAGGTTATTTTGGATTCCTATGAGAGTTTTAGAATGTGCCAAATTTAATCCTGAAACAAGCTCGATTTTATTTTGTACCCAAATTTAATTGAATAGACTTTGAATTTCGTTTCATTTGGTACGAAATTTTTAGGTTATGAAAGTCATTGCGCAAAAAAACTCAGAAAAAATGTAATTTTTGAGCTGATGACCACAGTTATCATTTTAAAGACCGTAGTTATGGCATGAAAACCCCAAAAGAAAAAAGATTTTGGACCGATGACCACAGTCATCACTTTTAAGGCCGCGGTCATTGCACGAATTTATATAAAGATTCAAGCCCTAAATCCATTATTTTCATTCTCTACAACTTGAAATCTTTAGAAGTCGATTCAAAGGTCCCACAAAAGGCTTCCAAGCTGTTCTAACTCAGAGCTAGTCAATCTGAGGTAAGAATCTGAGTCTATTTACTAGTTCAAGTTATGATTCAACAATTAATAAATTCATTTTCGTAGAATTTAGAATTGGAACATTGAATTTTATGGGTTTAAAGCACAAAACATTCTAGAACAAGATAAAGTCTGATTTTCTTCCTAAATAAAATTCTAAATAGTCCTATTATTGATTTATGAGCAATTGAATGTTAGTTGAAAAATTGAAACAAATCCAGAGAGCCAAAACTCAGTTGGAGGAGCTTTGGCAGTGTTAGATATAATAACCTAATTTCTTTTTTCAAATAAGGTTTAGATAGTCTTATTAGAGCTTTCTAAGCTATTGAATGATAGATTATGAGTTGGACTAATTTTTGGTAACTGGAAACCACATTTGGAGGGTTTTGGGATCCAAATTTGGAGCTTTAGAAGGTATAGATATAGTTTCTTCAATTTTAGAATTGTTATTTATTTTGAATGGATTATTTGAATTATTTGGAATACGAAGAACATGTTGAAATGTTCAAAAACCTCCGAGAGAGAAAATAGGGTGTTTTGGAGCCCTTAGCTAAAGGTTTGAGTTTTAAATCATAAATTCTCATTGAAATATTTTAATTATGATAGATAAATTATTTGATGGATGTTGGAAATGAAAATATCGAAGTTCAGGGGGTTTTGGAGATTTGGAGATTGAAACTTAAATTTTTTTGGAACTTAGATGTGGATGTTAAGTATTCGAATGGTCTTGTTTAGATAGAAATAATTGTTTGAAAGTTAGATGAAATTCTTGAATGTTTTGATAGTCATAGATTATTTTATTTAGATTGAACAAGAGGTAAGAACTTAGAAAGATTTATTATAATGATTTTCCATTGCAAATTTATATTTTTAGAACGAACCCTAGCAACAAATGAAGGCAAGGGAAATTCGATAAAAATTCCAGGTGGGCAGGATTTCCATGCTCCATAGTATTATATGAATTGTAAACTCAAAGCATGATGCATGTATAGGTTTAAGATATTTAGCATCATCCTAGGAAAAATGGTTGACTCTTGAATGGAATGAATGGGATGAATTGTATGATATTCTGTTCGTTGATTTATAAAGAAAATTGTTTTTAAATGCATGCATGATTTTAATCCAACAAATCCTACTATTTTACATATGTTGTGTTCTTGAATGAAAATTTTGTGTGGAATTAATATAATTGTGAAACTAAAGAAAGATTAATCGTTTATTAAGAATTTCACGTGCTAGTGCGATTGTATGGGCCCTTGAGCAGATCACAGATATCCCCTCCGGGCAGATCGTAGGTGTTCCTGATCGAGTTGACTACAATAGTTAAGTATTCTTTGGATTGTGTATGGTGGTGTCTCCTATATGTCACCTGATGATGTGTGTATAGCATTATCTCGCTTCTTAGATGTGGGATTGAGTTGCAAAAAGTAATGTGGCTCAAGACATTACCCCCTAGGAGATTCTTCTTGATCACTCGAGGGACACCGAGAGCTAATGTTCTTTCTGTCTTATATTACGATAAAACAAATAATTATGTGCAATGCCTAATGTATGAAACTATTTGTATGTTTTGAGTTTGATTTGTATAATGCTAGTGATATGTAAGGATTACCCACTAGGCTTTTGAGGTCACCTCCTTCATCTTTCAAGTTTTCATGGGCATTGGGCTTAGAGACTTACACCAGAGTGGTCTACCCTACAGTTGGATCCTCTTCAAGAGGTTGTTTTTTTTTTTTTTTTTACATTACTATTTGATTTTAGTAGCAAATGTTTGAAATCGGACTTGTGTTTTATTTCATTTTGGTCAAACTATTTTGTAGCAAATGTTTGTTAACCTGATTTTATTTCAAATGTGTTGAATGGTTTAATCTGCTACAGATTTACTCTGATTATTTCATATTATCTGTTGTTTATACTTCCAACGAAATGATTTGAGTTTCTTGAACTTTGTTTTAAATACTTCACTTATGAGAAAACTAGTTTCATATTTTATTTGATAAATTTTTCTCGAATTCGAGTGATTTTTGAAAGTCAGTGAAGTGAGAGCGTCGCAATATGTAAAAAGGCAACCCGAAGAATATTTATCAGGGAGTCCAGACCTAAGGACGGGGGTGTCACAATATGTAAAAAGGCAAAAAAAAAATCATATTCTAGTACAAGGAATTTGAAATGTTATAAATAAAAGGATTTTACAAAAATCTATGGATAAACTTCATATCACATAAAGTAATTAAGCCAAACAAAGGTAAACCATATTAAATGATAAAAAATGATAAAAAAAAAAGTAGATAAAGAATGAAAGTTGATGTAGAACTTTGTATTTAAAAGAAAAGGAAAAAAGAAAAATAAACTATGTAGAACTTAAAAATTCTTAAATAATGTCACTTCACCCATGTTTTAACAACTTAAAATAAATCTTTCCTAAAATACTTAGAAGTTAAAAAAAGATTAGAGGTAGAATAAACTATATTTATTAATATGATTCGAAACTTCATTCTCTCTAAATATTATATAAGATCAACCTTAATTAGACACAAAGTACTTTTAGAAAATAAAATTATAATTATTGCATTATCATGGGTGAGAATCTTTTTATTTTTCTCTAATTTTTATTTCTAGATCATTGGAAACATGAAACATTCCTTTTTTTTTACTTTGATTAAGGGCGGAGTAATATTTTGTAACACCCCAATTTTCAACCAGACATCCTATCACGTATTGTCTCACGTGTGGATCGTCACCCATTGAAAATCGGAATGCTACTCGAATTTTTCATTTGTCCAAATCTTTTTCTTCAATTTCAATTTCCAATTAGGTAGTAGTTTTCAGAAAAAATATCTCCAAGTACATTTTGTACAAAATAAAAGATCAAATAATTTCTCAATACATTCATCGGATTTCTACAGTTATGCAAAACAAACTAAGAATCGAAAAATCATAATTCAATAATTACAATTTATGCGGCAGAATAACTTCAAAAATTTATATTAAAACAATAAATGTTAAATATATAATAATATTCAATAACATGATCTATTGAATCCAAAACCAAAGTAAATACTTGTGAAACAGCGAAGTTAAATTCAATTGAAAATCATACACATAGTTCTGTTACAAGTGAACAATTAAACTACAACCTTTAAAGTCACCTATTCGGGACGACCTCCCCATGAGGTGTCCAATAGAAAGTGCGAGTCTTCTGATGTAGACTGTTGTACACTAAATACAAGTGTTCCTGAAAAATAGAATGGGAGTGAGCTCGAAAGCCCAGTGGATCATTCTTATACATCATACGCATTATACATACCTAATCCAAAACATTACAAACACTTTCAAACATTAGACGTTTCAAACATTCAATTGGTTTTGGTTGTAGCCTAAGGCCAGAAGAGGATTGAGATGCCTCTTGGCATTCCCTGTGATCTAAATCAGAAACACATCTCAGGTAACGCCCAAGGCCGATTACCTATTAGAGTCACAATCCAAGGGAGCATACTTGCTAGCATAGAGTACCATCTCTCAAGGACTTTTAACTGTCCCAGACAGTTAAGGGTGGGAATACCTACGATCCGCTTTGTTGCTCGTCGATCTCAAGTGGTGGCATATAGGAGATACCACCTCGATCCGCTTTAGGCTCGGCAATCGCACTGGTACATGGATTCTTAATAATCCTTCGTCTTATTTTCGTTTTGCAAACAATATCAACCATGCCAAACATCACACATATCATGAGAAATAAATCAAATAATGCAGGGTATTGAGAATGACAATTCACATGAGTAAATAATAAAAGCTAAATGCATGTTTCCCTATTCATGCATGCCATAAATAAATAAATCTAAATGCAAGGTTTTTTGTTCAAGCAGGTCGTGAAATGATTATGTAAAAATTGAAATAAATCATGACACTATCATCCAAGCACACCAACCAATCTCAATCAATTTTATAATAAAATTCTAATAACCTAAAACTATTCAAACAAATGTTTTGAATTTTAAATCCATATAATACGTAAGAGTAAGGAAATCACGCCCACCTGATTTCGCAGATCTTTAGGGCTCTCTTGCATTCTTTCGAGCTATTCGCAAGAATCTAAATTTTAAAATAACTTCTAAGTCCTCTAAATTTCCTTAATTTGAATTTTAAAACTTTAATAATTTACTTGCAAGTTTTTTTTTTTATAAAATTAAACTTTCAATAATTGAATCTTCACAATTTAAATAATTTATTAATATCATAATTAATTTAGTTATGAACAAAATAAGACTTCTAAATGTTACACATTTAGTTTCAAGGCCTAAATTTTTATTCTTTTGTTTTAAACTCCTAAAGGTTTTTTTTTTTTTTTTCATGTTTTCAACTAATTGGATTATTAAATTTTTAACTTTTAATGTTAAATAAAATTATTAATGTGTTGGAAAGTTAATTTTCCTTTTCAATTATAATTTAAAAGATTAATTAATTTAATTTTATTAAATCAATTAATTCTCATGTTCAATATTTAATAAATAATCTAAACTTAAATTTATTTAATTTAAATTATTAAATAAATATTCTAAACTAATATTTCGTAACCAATTTAATTAGTTTCTATTTTAATAAGAAGATTTTAAATATTTTCTATTTGCATCTAGTTCCTAATAAAATTTTAATCTCTTATCTCAATACTTTTTCTTAAAGTGTTTAGTTTCTACTCAAATAGGAAAATTCTAACATTTTATCTCCACATTATACTTCCAATAAAATTTAATTGCTAATCTCTGAAACTGCAAAGTCCAATATCCTATCTTATTCAAAATCTACAAACATCAAGATAATATTTATATCAAAATAAGTAAGTCTTCATCATCCTACTTTAAACTACTAAGGATTCATATTTCTAATTTTCATTCTGCGCCTCAAATCAAAGAAATATAATTCAGTTCGAATTATCAAAAATTTAAAACTCCAAAAAATAGTATACCTTTTCAATTCATATTTGCAACTAGACGTCGTTCGTCGTCTTCGTTGGGTGAGCAACCGCAGCAACAGTATATGCTACTATTTCCTTCTTCGTGTACATACAACAATAACGTATCTAGCGTTCCCTTTCTTCCTCATGGTTTAACAGTTCAATTCCATGTCTAATATGTCGTCCAGCCAGATCAAGCATGTTCAATAAACATCAAAAACATTACAAAAATCTCAATGCACACCCAACAAGTCCAATTTCACAATTTCAGCTAATCCCCTTCTTCGTTTTTCATTTATTCAACTTAGAAAAACATATAATTACCACACAAACCAGAAAATTCAACTCAAACTTAGAACATCACCCCCCTCTGTTTTGATTTATCACATCCCAACTAAAATTGGTTTGCTCTACTCTGAAATCATACCACACGTTCAATTCATCATCTCCTCCGTTTCAACGACAGGCAAACTAGAAAATGAGGAAAATTTCAACTGTTTCCTCTTTCTAATATGCGTTGAACACGAACCAATGGAGTTTGTTATTCTTTGTTCTGTTTTGCAATCACGAATCAGAAAATAAAACAAACATTTTCAGCAGTTGCTTCATTCGTTTCTGCTAGACGCACCATCCAAATCCAAAAACCCAA
>JAJIYU010013610.1:0-13759 GCA_030144865.1 Tinospora cordifolia
TTTAAATCGATAGTAAATTGGGCTTTTAGATAGTTGATTTTTATACGTTCCCTGAGGACGATATCCGGTCTCACCGGTTATTACTATTGCGATCCCGTACACTTGCGGGGTAGCTAACATGTATCTTTAGTTTAAATAAGTTCATAGGCAATTACAAGTATCAAAAACTACTATAGATAATTATAAATGACTATAAACACTCATAGACCATTATACACACTTAGAGACCATCATAGACCATTATAGAAGGTCATAGATCAACTTACTTAAACCAAATAAAGATCAATATATTATGGTCTATGATGGTCTGTATTAGTCTATGATAGTCTTTGGTGGTCAATAATGGTCTATGACTGTCTATAATTATCTTTTTTAACACTAAGTAAGATCATTTTCGACTATAAACATCAACATACAATCATAGACCATTATAGAGCATTAAAAATCACCATAGACTATCATAAACAACTACAAACCATCATAGACCATAATATATTAGTCTCTCTTTAGTTTAAGTAAGTTCATAGATAATTAAAGGCTTCGAAAACTACTATAGATAATTACAAATGGCTTTAAACTCTCATAAACCAATATAAAAAAATAAGCAAACATCGTAGACAATTACAGAAGGTCAAAGACCAACTTACTTAAACGAAAGAAAGACTAACATATTATATTCTATGATGGTCTATAGAAGTTTATGATAGTCTATTGTAGACTAGAATTGCTTATGATCATCTAAAGTAATCTTTTTGAACTATAAGAAACTTCATTTTCGATTATAAACATCAATACATAATTATATACCATCATAGACCATAAATACCACAATAGATTATCATAGACAACTATAGACCATTATAGACCATAATGTAATAGTCTCTCTTTGGTTCAAGTAAGTTTATAGACAATTATAGGCATCAAAAACCATTATAGATAATTATAGATGTCTAGGAACTCTTAGAGACCATTATACACGACTAGAGGCCATCATTGACAACTATTGAAGGTCATAGACCTACTTACTTAAGCCAAAGAAAGACTAACATATTATGATAGTCTGTGGTAGTCTATGATAGTCTCTAGTGGTTTATGATCGTCTATAATCGTCTTTTTCAACTCTAAGTAAGTTAATTTTCAAGTACAAACATCAAAACACATTCATAGACTATCATAGACCATAATGTATTAGTCTCTCTTTGGTTTAAGTAAGTTCATCGACAATTACTAGCATCAAAAAAATACTATGGATAATTACAAATAACTACAAACCCTCCTAAACCTTTATGGATAGCTAGAGACCATAACTGACCATTGTAGAAGCTCATTGACCAACTTATAGAAGCCAAAGAAGGACAAACATATTCTATGATAGTCTGTAGTAGTCTATGATAGTCTATGACAATTTATAATGGTCTATGATTGTAGTCTTCTTCAAATTTAAGTAAGTTCATTCTCAACTATAAACATCAATACACAATCATAGACCGGCATAGGCCATTATAGACCACCATAGAATATCAAAGACCATTATATGCCATCGTAGACCATAATGTATTAGTCACTCCTTGGTTTAAGTAAGTTCATAGATAATTATAGGCATTAAGAACCACTTTAGATAATTATAAATGACTATAAACCCTCATAGACCATTATAGATAGCCAGAGACCATCGTAGACCATTAAAGAAGGTCATAGACCAACTCGCTTAAGCCAACGAAAGACTAACATATTATGGTATACAATGGTCTATAGTTGTCTATGATAGTCTATGATGGTATACAATGGTTTACGATCTTCTGTAGTAGCCTTTTTAAACTATAAGTAAGTCCATTTTTTACTACAAACATCAATACATAATCATAGACCATCATACACAATTAAAGACCACCATAGAGTGTCATAAACTACTATAGACCATTATAGACCATAATGTATTAGTTTCTCTTTGGTTTTAGTAAGTTCATAAATTATTACAAGCATCAAAAACCATGATGGATAATAATAAATGACCATAAGCTTCATAGACCAACATAAATAACCAGAGACCATCATAAACCATTGTATATGGTCATAGACCAACTTACTTAAGTCGAAAAAAGACTAACATATTATGGTCTATGATAGTCTGTAGTAGTCTATGATTTTCTATGGTGGTCTATAATGGTCTTTTATCGTCATTAGTAGCCTTTTTATACTCTAAGTTTATTTTCCACTACGAACATCAATACACAATCATAGGCCATCATTAACTATTATAAACCACTATAGGCTATCATAGACCACTATAGGCTATCATAGACCACTATAGGCTATCATAGACCACTATAGACCATCATAAATCATAATGTATTAGTCTATCTTGGGTTTAAGTAAGTTCATAGATAATTACAACTGTCGAAAACCACTACAGATAATTATAAATGGCTTTAAACCCTCATAGACCATTATAGACAACTAGAGATCGTCATAGACCCTTATAAAAGATAAAAAACCAACTTACTTAGGCCAAAATAAAGACTAATATATCATGGTCTATGATGGTCTGTAGTAGTTTATGATGGAGTATAATGGCCTATGATCATCTATAATGGTCTTTTTCATCGCTTAGTAAGCTTTTACAAACATCAATACACAATCCTAGACCATTATAGACCATTATAAACCAACATAGACTATCACAGACCATTGGAAACCATCATAGACCATACTGTAGTTGTTTTTCTTCAGTCTAAGTAAGTTCATAGACAATTATAGGCATAAAAACCACTATAGATAATTGTAAATAACTATAAAACCTCACAAACCGTTATAAACAACTAGAAACTATCATAGAAAGTTATACATACAAGGTTATAGACCACTTACTTAAGATAAAGAAAGACTAACATATTTATGGTTTTTGATGATTTGTAATAGTCTATGATAGTATATGGTGGTCTATAATGGTCTATGATCATCTATAGTAGTCTTTTTAATCTCTAAGTAAGTTCTTGCAAACATCAACACACAATCATAGACCATTATTGCAAGACCCCCTTTTCGATTTGTGTCTTAATCTCACAAAATTATAAAAAAAACATTTAAAACTCATTTTCATATATATATATATATACATATATATATATATATATATATATATATATGTATGTATGTATATGTATATGTATATGTATGTACATGTGAGAGTGAAAAGCCTTTTTGAGTAGAGATATTAGAAAAATAGTTGATTTATTTAAAAGCTTGTTCTTTGTCTTTGACTGCTTGTTCAAGCTGGTGGGAAAACCTCCAATCTAGGTGGCTAGACTGAGTTTACTTAAAAAAAAAAAATCATGCCTTCCTAGAATAGGATAAGCTACTTCTCGTTCAATGTTCAACTTTACTTGGAACAAGGCTTACCCACTATCAACTTAAACTTGTAATCTCTATTTCAGAACTATTAAAATGATTTTCTCCATATTCTAGGGTGTTACTATTGTCTGAGTCATTTCTTTATCCTAGTAGTTTATTAGTTTATACAAACTAGTTTTCACAGTATCATTAGTATTATAAGCAATAATAATAGAAACATAATTTAGTAATGAAGCGCCTAAAAGTACCCCACATCAAGCTTCATTTATTGATCAAATAGTCTTTAATTATTACATTCATGCTCTTGTACATAATAGTGTTTAAGTAACATCATAAGGCATGACATCATGAAAATAAGGATAGTAATTTCTAACCCAAGTCTCTCAGTTGGTATACTAGTTTTTTGCATTTGAAAAATGGAAGGAGTGAGCTCTATGAGTCCAATGGATCATTCTAATTCACATACAATCTAACAATATAGTAAGCACATCATACAATCAATCACTTTCATACATTACGTGATGAAACAATAGCTTGTTTTCAGTCAGTCGAGGTAGAGTGGTCGACCCTAGAGTGATTCTTGTACCTCTGGCCAAGTGAATCCCATGGAAACGTCACTGGCGTCTAGGCTATGCATTTGTATGTCTAGCAGCTTGTAGACTCGAAAGATATGCGAGGCATGATCAAGTTTCTAAAGTACGATCACACACCTGTCTCTTAATCGAGACGTTAACTAGAGAACCAGTGTTGATTGTCCTTAGACCAATCAACCCCTCCAAGTGTATTGTTATCTTGTTAAGAGTGATCTTGTATTTGGTCACTAATATATTCGTGTATATTAAATGATGATTCTGTAACAAATAGATCTTTCATCCCCTCATGGATATGAGTATAATATGCAACATTGATTTAATCATATCTTTACCATGCTTGAATTCTAAAATAGCATATTCTCATATACTATACTCACCTAGTGAATTGTGTGCGTATCATTCCATGCATTAACAACATCATGTATAAGCTCTAAATCTAGCATGGTCACATGTATATGATCATAGTAAGCACCATATATTCAAATCATATTCTCATTATTGACATAATCAATGCAAATACAAGCATTTAATCATACAATCAGTAAAGGGCGCACTCTACTACCACTTAGGCCATTTTATATATAATATGCAAGCAAATACAGTTAAAAAGTGTGTGAGTTGGAAATCATCTCCACCTCGATTTACATGTTCTTTATGTTGTTTGATGCTCGTGGTGGTGCCGATCCTCCAAAATTCCTATAAAAGCACTCGAGTCTTAGATGGCATTGATTTTAGCTCCTAAACTTGGATTTAGGTTCAAAATGACCCCTAAAGTGTTTTCAAGTTCAAAATAGCCCATGAACTTTGATGTAGATTGTTTAAGGTCCAATTTACAAATTATATCTACAATACACCAAACTTCAAGTGGCCATAGCTTGAGTTTTGGGACTATGTTTTTTTGTGATTCTTGGGTCTATCTTATAGTACCCGGGATAAATAAGGTCATGACAATGGCCATTTTCCTCAGCCAAGCCCATTTGTGAATAGATTGGAGTCTGGGTGTCTGATTGGGGTCATTTCTTGAGTCAATTCTGTAGTACACTTAACAAGGTTCAACATAGTAGTGGCAGTTTTCTTGGATCATGCCTACACTAGTCCAGAAATGTCATGAAAGTTACTGTTTGTAACTAATGTTCAATGATAATTTCAGCCTTAGTTTGAAGCCTATGGCTGACATAATTTTGTGGTTTCATAGGCATTGAAAAGCTTATTCCGGTCAATCTTTAATGGTGAGGGATTTCGACCTTTTTGGGCATTCTATGGTCTTCAAAAACTTACCCAAAGTGGTATGGTTTTTTTAGGCCATAATGTAACTAAAACTTTATATGAAATAAAAGGAATAGAAAAAAGAATTTTAAAGAGACTAAGGAGAGAACTTATACCTTAACTTTAACTACTCTTCCTTCTAAACTTTCATTCTCTCCCTTTCCTCTCAAGCACACTTCAAATGCTTCAATATGATATTAGGAGAATGGGAGAAGAGGTCCTCTATTTATAGTAGAGCTTTGATCATTAAGGCTAATGTTTAGGGTATGTAGAGGTTAGGTAAGAATAATAGATAGGCAAGGGGGATCATGCATGCTTGTTTGCAAACAATTATAAGTATTAATGATGGTGGGTTGAAGCATATTATTCATATACTCTAAAGCTATTTTTGATTAACTAAAAATGATACTGTCATCTTTAATTAATTAAAGATGATGGTGGTGGTGGTTAGAAAATATTATTCATTTAATTTAAAGTTATTTTTATTTAATTAAAAACGATACTATTAATTAAAGATGAGAGTGGTGGTGGTTGGAGAATATTATTCATGTACTTTAAAATCATTTTTATTTAATTAAAAATTGCACTATCCTCTTTAATTAATTAAAGATGATAATGGCAGTGGTTGAAGAATATTATTCATATACTTTAAAGTCATTTTTATTAAAAAATGATAATGGTGGTGGTTAAAAAATATTATTTGTGTACTTTAAAGTCATCTTTAATTAATGGTGATGGCTGAAGACTACAGTCATCATTAAAGATAGAGTTTAATTAATTATTTTAATCAGTTAAAATAATTAATCAAATAATTAAAATAATCAACTTTACTGTTTATAACACTATTTCAATAATTAATTATTTGATGATTTGATTTTTTTATATTATTTATCATTTATTATTCTTATTTATTTATTATTTTTTTTTATTTCTATTATTTTTCACCTTTATTATTTATCTATTTATTATTTTCTTTAAGTCTCCTTTGTGTCCTGGGCATTTTGACATGAAGCTCATTGTTTAATTTGATCATTTTACCTTCGAAATAGTTTTTTAAAGTTTATTGTATTTGTGTCAAACTAGTTGAGTGGTGTAATTCTTAATAATGGTCAACTTTTGTTGACCAAGGTTATTTGGCATTTAATTAAAGTTATCTTGGGTAATTATATACCTAGAAACCCTCAAAGACCATTATAAAATGTCAAAGACCAACTTACTTAGGCCAAAGAAAGGCAAACATATTACGATATATGATGGCTTATAATAGTCTATGATAGTCTATGATGGTATATAATGGTCTATGATCGTCTATAGTAGTCTTTTTCAACTCTAAGTAAGTTCATTTTTCACTACAAATGACAATGCATAATCCTAGACCATCAAAGACCATTATAGAACCCCATACACTATCACAGACCACCACAGACCACTATAGACCATAATGTATTAGTCTTTCTTTGATTTAAATTATCTCATAAATTATTTCAGGCATATGATAGTCTATAATGGTCTATGATGGTTTGTAGTAATCTATGATAGTCTGTGGTGGCTTATAATGGTCTATGATCTCCTACAGTAGTTTTTTTAAACTATAAGTAAGTTTATTTTTTACTACAAACATCATTACACAATCATAGACCATTATATGAGGTCAAATGCTAGCTTAGTTAAGCCAAAGAAAGACTAACATATTATGGTCTATAATAGTTTGCGATAGTCTATGATAGTTTATGGTGGTCGATAATGGTCCATGATCGTCTTTAGTAGCCTTTTTAGATTCTAAGTAAGCTCATTTTTAACTACAAACATCAATATACAATCATAAACTATCATAAACTATTATATAGACCACGACAGACTATCATAGACCATAATGTATTAGTTTCTCTTTTGTTTAAGTAAGTTTAGACAATTACAAGGATCAAAAACCACTATAGATAATTATAAATGACTATAAACCCTCATAGACTATTACTGGCAACTAGAGACCATTACAGACCATTAGAGAAGGTTAAAGACCAACTTACTCAAGCCAAAGAAAAACTGACATATTATGGTCTATGATGGTCTGTAGTAGTCTAAGTAAGTTTATTTTGGACTGTAAACATCATAAACCACTATAAATAATTATAAATGACTATAAAACCACACAGATCATTATAGACAACTAGAGACGATAATGGACCATTATAAAAAGTCATAGACCAACTTATTTAAGCCAAGGAAATACTAACATATTGTGGTCAACAATGGTATAGTGGTCTATTTTAGTCTATGGTTGTCTATAATGGTCTATGATCGTCTATAGTACTCTTATTCAAGTCCAAGTAAGTTAATTTTCAACTACAAATATCAATACACAATCATAGACCATCATAGACCATTACAAAATACAATAGACTATCATAGACCACTATAAACCATAATTGACCATAAGGTAATAGTCTCTCTTTGGTATAAGTAAGATCATTGACAATTACAGGCATCAAAAACCACTATAGATAATTGTAAACTATTATATACCCTCATAAACCATTATAGACAGCTAAAGGCCATCCCATGCCATTATAGAAGGTCATAGATCATTATAAAAGACGACTACAGATAATTATTTGTAGTCGTCTATGATAGTCTATGATGGTCTATAATAGTTTATGATTGTCGATAATTGACTTTTTAAACTACAAGTAAGTTCATTTTCAATTACAAACATCAAATCACAATCATAAACCATCATAGACCATTATAGACAACCATATACTATTGTTTGCCAGTATAAACTATTATAAACCATAATGTATTAGTCTCTACTTCGTTTATGTAAGTTCATAGATCATAAGAGGCATCAAAAACCACTATAGATAATAATAAATGACTAGAAAACCTCGTAGACTAGTATAGACAACTAGAGATCAACATAAACCATTATAGAAGGTCATAAACCAACTTGCTTAAGCCAAAGAAAGACTAACATATTATGATCTATGATGGTGTGTAGTAGTCTATGATAGTCTATGCTGATTTGTAATGGTTTACGATCATCTATAGTAGTCTTTTTCAACTCTACGTCAGTTCATTTTTTACTACCAACATCAATACAAAATAATTGATCATCATAGACTATTATAGACCACCATAGACTATCATAGACCACTATACACCATCATAGACCATAATGTATTAGTCTTTTTTTAAGTTTAAGTAAGCTCATAAATAATTACAGACAACAAAAGCCACTATAGATAATTAGAAATGACTATAAAGCCTCATAGACAATTATCGAAGGTCATAGACCAAGTTATTTAAGCCAAAAAAAGACTAACATATTATGGTCTACAATGGTGTATAGTAGTGTATCATTTTGGTGGTGGTTTATAATGGTCTATTACCGTCTCTAGTAGTCTTTTTTTATCTCCAAGTAAGTTCATTTTTTACTATAAACATCAATACACAATCATGGACCATCGTAGACCATTATAGATGACCAGAGACTATCATAGACCACTACATACCATCATAAATCATAATGTATTAGTCTCTCCTTGGTTTAAGTAAGTTCACAGACAATTACAGGCATAAAAATTGACTACAAAAAATTATTATAAATGACAGCAAACACTCATAGACCTTTATGGACAACTAGAGACCTTCATACACCATTATATAAGGTCATAGACCAACTTACTTAAGCCAAAAAAAACTAACATATTATGGTCTACAATGGTCTGTAGTAGTCTATGATAGTCTATAGTCATCTATGGTAGTCTCTTTTCAAGCTTTAGTAAGTTCATTTTCGACTACAAACACCAATACACAATCATAGACTATGACTGACCATTAGAGATCACCATAAACTATCATAGACCACTACAAACCACCATAGGCCATAATGTATTATTCTCTCTTTGGTTTAAGTAAGTTCATAGATAATTACTGGCATAAACCACTAAAAAAATAATTATAAATGACAATAAACCCTCATAGACTATTATAGACAACTAGAGACCTTTGTAGACTGTTATAGAAAGTCACACAGAAACTTACTTAAGCCAAAGAAAAACTAAAATATTATGGCCTATAATGGTCTATAGTATATGATAGTTTATGGTAGTCTATAATGGTCTATGTTCGTCTATAATAGCTATTTTTCAAGCTTAAGTAAGTTCATTTTCAACTACAAACGTCAATACACACCATAGACTATCAGAGACCATTATAGACAATCATAGACTATCATACACCACTACAGACCATCATAGACCATAATATATTAATCTCTCTTGGGTTTAAGTACGTTCATTGACAATTACGAGAATCAAAAACCACTATAAATAATTATAAATTACTATAAAACCTCATACACCATAAAGATCATCATAGGCTATTATAGAAGGTCAAACACCAGCTTACTTAAGCGAAAGAATGACTAACATATTGTGGTCTATAATTGTCTGTAGTAGTCTTTGATAGTCTATGGTGGTGTATAATGGTGTATGATTGTCTATAGTAGTCTTTTTAAACTATAAGTAGATTGATTTTCGACTACAATCATCAATACACAATCATAGACCATCATAGACCATTAAATACCACCGTAGAGTACTATAGACCACTATAAACCATCATAGACTATAATGTATTAGTGTTTCTTTTGTTTAAATTCATTTATAGACAATTACAAGCATCAGAAACCACTACTAATAATTATAAATAACTATAAACCCTCATAGAGCATTATAGAATATTAGAGACAATCATAGACCTAGTTATTTAAGCCAAATAAAAACTAACATATTATGGTCAACTATGGTTTGTAGTAGTTTATCACAGTTTATGGTGGTTTATATTGGTTTATGATCGTTTATAATATTGTTTTTGAACTCTAAGTAAGTTCTACTTTTACTATAAATATCGATACACAATCATAGACCATCATAGACTATATAGACCATCATAGGCTATCATAGACCACTATAGACCATCATAGACTATTATAGACCATCACAGACTATCATAGACCACTACAGACCATCATAGACCATAAGGTATTTGTCTTTCTTTGGTTTAAGTAAGTTCATAGACAATTACTAGTATCAAAAACTACTATTGATAATTATAAATGACTATAAAACCTCATAGACCATTATATAAAACTAGAGACCATCTTAGAAAATTATACATGGTCAGAGATGAATTTTTTTAAGATAAAGAAAGACTAGCATATTATAGTATTTGATGGTCTGTAGTAGTCTATGATAGTATATGTTTGTCTATAATGGTTTGTGATCGTTTATAATAGTCGTTTTAATCTCTAAATAAGTTTATTTTCAACTGAAAACATCAATACACAATCATAGACCATTATAGACCACCATAGACTATCATAGATCACTATAGACTATCATGCACCATATTGTATTAGTCTCTATTTGGTTTAAGTAAGGTCATAAACAATTACAGACATAAAAAACAAGTATAGATAATTATAAATGACTACAAAACGTCATAGATATTTATAGATAACTACAAACCATCATATGCCATTACAGAAGGTCGAACACCAACTTATTTAAGCTAAAGAAAGACTAATATATTATGGTCTACGATGGTCTAGTGTAGTTTATAATAGTCTATGGTGGTTTATAATGGTCTATGACTATTGATAGTAGTCTTTTTGAACCTTAAGTAAGTTCATTTTCAACTACAAACATCAATACACAATTATAGACCATTATCGACTACCATAGACTCTTATCGACAACTAGAGACTATCATATTACCATAATGTATTAGTCTCTCTTTGGTTTAATTAATTTCAAAGACAATTATAGGCATCAAAAGCCACTGTAGATAATTATAAAAGACTATAAACCCTCATAGACCATTATACACAACAAGAGACCATCATACACCATTATAGAAAGTCATAGACTAACTTACGCAAGCCAAAGAAAGATGAACATATTGTCATCTATGATGGTCTGTAGTAGTTCATGATAGTCTATGGTAGTGTATAATTGTTTATGATCATCTATAGTTGTCTTTTTAAACTATGAATAAGTTCATTTTCAACTATAAACATCAATACACAATCATAGTTGATCATAAACCATTATAGACAATAATAGTCTATCATAAACTACTATAGACCACCATAGACCATAATATATTAGGCTCTCTTGGGTTTATGTAAGTTCATAGATAATTACAATCATCAAAAACCACTATAGGTAATTATAAATGACTATAAAACCTCGTAGACAATTGTAAACAACTAAAGACCATTGTAGACTACTATAGAAGGTCATAGACAAACTTACTTAAGGCAAAGAATGACTAACATATTATGGTCTATGATGATCTTTAATAGTCTATGATAGTCTATATAGTGGTCTTTTTGAGCTCTATGATAGTTAATGATGGTCTATAATGATGATCTATGATCATTTATAATAGTCACTCTGAACTATAATTAACCTCCTTTTTTTACTATAATCAACAATACAGAATCATAGACCACCATAGACCATTAAAGACCAGCATAGATTATCATATACCATAATGTATTAGTTTCTCTTTGGTTTTAGTAATTCCAAAGAAAGACTAATATATTATAGTCATTAATGGTCTGTAGTAGTCTATGATAGTCTTAGTGGTCTATATTGGTCTATGATCATCTATAGTAGTCATTCTAAATACTATCTAAGCTCATTTTCCACTACAAACATCAATACACAATCATAGGCCATCATAGAATGTTATGGATCACCATGGACTATCATAGACAACTATACACCATCATAGACTATTACAAGGATCAAACATCTACAATCGTCTACAGTAGTCTATGATAGTCTATAGTGGTATATAATGGTCTATGATCGTCTATAGTAGTCTTTTTAAACTATTAGTAAGTTCATTTTCGACAACTGTCACACGCCGACCCCCGGACCGGACGTCATGTATGTCAATCTGAGGCCCCGTCGTCAGGCGTCACGTGGCTCCAAGCTCGGCGCGTGGTCCGCCGAGGCCCCGGGAGTGCGACAGATATCATCATCTATCGTTCTACCTCTATACATGAGGTTTAAATCATTTCTTTAATTTCAAATAATCATTTTAATCATGCTTCACTAAGCAATTTAAATTCAAATCAGATTCACCGGATTTTCAAAATCATATTTATACTGGAAATCAAGATAATAGTAGCGGAAGCATTTTTCAGATAAAATCTTTCTAAATCATTGAACACTGTTTAGCAATACCATACCTAAAATCATCAGTTTATCAATCAAGATAAAAACAGTGTTCAAAATGGTAAAATAGTCCTGTATATACATATACAAAAATATGATACATGGCCCTCTGGCCCAAGTTCAAAATATACATCGTAAAAACTGTACAAAACAGAGAGATAGTTTAACAAAAATATCACTCTCTCTCTCACTATCCGTCCTCCAGTTTCTGGTCTGCATCCTCACTGAGCGCTGGGCTCATGAGTACCTGTAAAATAAAAATGGGGTGAGCTCGAAAGCCCAGTGGATCTCCCCTACACATCACTTAGTCAGTTTATCCATTGCGCTTTCATATCAGGAATTTACCATCTGATATCAGGAATTAACCGAAAGAGTGAACCACCCTTGGTATCCCAGTTGTGGTCCTAAACACAATGAGGCACGACATCTTTATAACAGAGAAGTCTACCTCTGAGACCACAACCCAAGAAGATACTAAAACCAAGGGAAAAATCCTCATGACTTTCAAAATTCGAGGGTCTCATACAGCCGCTCGCAGTTTGGCCTAGTTGGGGATACCCACAATGACGTCCTGGGATATCCGGAGAACATCAACGCGATGTACCACCAGCGCCCGTCCATCCCCCCGGTACGTGGAGTTCTTAATAAACCTTTAATGTTCTTTAGTTTCGCAATCATAGTTTTCATTCCACACAGCATACAAACATGCTTATTCAAAATGTTAACCTAAGGAAAGAAAGCAAATGAACACCAAGCTGATCATAATATCCTATTACTAGAAAGCGAGTAACCAGACATTAGGATATCATGTTAATCAATCCACCCAAAGCATACATTCTTAGCATGATACTAAGTACAAGAAT
Organism: Tinospora cordifolia; assembly: GCA_030144865.1. Lineage (NCBI taxonomy): Eukaryota > Viridiplantae > Streptophyta > Magnoliopsida > Ranunculales > Menispermaceae > Tinospora > Tinospora cordifolia. The sequence goes on from JAJIYU010013610.1 coordinate 13,327, forward strand.
TTAAACATAGATCACATTCTGTATCCTACGGCCGCATAATACTAAAGAGTTAGGAAGAGATAATCAACCCCACCTGTACGTGCTGGAATATCGCTGGGTCGTCGCTCCTCGCACAACAGTCTAATATCGTCAATCTGTACCATTAGATGGTAATGATACATTACTTTGGGCCTTTTATACACATCTAACCCAACCTAAAGGTCTGTTATCAATTTGTGTTTTAGAGTGTACCCAAAACACTAAAAAACAATGTTCAAGTCCATTGACTGCGCTTAGTACGATGTGGACCACAGTCTACAAATCATTTCTCACTAAATAATGAGATTTCACATGTGTACACCATACTTGTGATTACTAATCCCGTTTAACACTTAAATCTAGTGTTTTGGACACCCAATAATCATTTAAACACATAAACCAATTAAGAAATGGT
>JAJIYU010013611.1:0-13751 GCA_030144865.1 Tinospora cordifolia
CTTTATTTTTGTTTATTTATCTTACTAAACCTTAATTTTTCATTTAATTATCAAATTAAGGTTTTATTTGTTTAATTTTCACTATAACTCTAATTTATTTTATTTTTCATATGTTATCCCACAATTTGCACTCAAAAGAATTTTGAAATTAATTTATTTAGTTATTTGACAAAATTCTGGGGTATTACAATAGTGTATTTTTAGGTTTAGGAAACTTTCTTCTTCTTGTTTCCTTGATTTCTTCTTTGTGTGTGATGGATAGGGTTCCCCTTGTGAGCATGGATTAAACTTTAGAAACTTCTAATTAGGTTCTTTCACATGTGTGCACGCTCATACACACACATATGGGCCAGTTTTGGGGTGTATAGACTATGGGTGCACTTGATAATTTGTGGGTGGTCATGAATTCGTGGGTCCACATGAATTTAAAAAAAAATCATATTTGATTATATAATAAGAATTAAGGACTTTAATCTATATTTTTGTGTTCATAATAGACTAATACATATGTTCAAACCATTTTGTGACTAGGGTGATCTTTATTTTATTTACTTTCCTAATTTAGAATCCACTGAAGGGTACTAGGCAAATAAAATCCTAATTCTAGGCCAATTGTACTAATTTTTAGATATGTTGTATAGTTAATTAGTTTATATCATCTCATGAAATTTCAGGTCATTATGAGGTCTTTAGGGTCACTAAATGAGGATTTTGGACTTGCTATGTTTGCCCCTGAAATGGACCCAATTTCATTTCTAACCCCAATTTCATCCAATTGATATTGAAATTCTCATTTCATTAAATATAGGATTTTCAAGTTATTACATATTCCAAGCCTTTTTGAGTCTCCCACCTTAAATATTAAGATTCAATACATTATTCTTAGAGTCTCATGTGTTTCTAACACTTTAAACCATACTCTAATGATTTCTTATCCTATATGGCGTATAATGTCCAAGGATATCACCCTAGATGGGTCTTAGTGTAGTCTTGCTTCTATGTACTATGATAGAAGAAAGGAATATCGTAGTAATTAGAACACACAAGTGAGAAACAAGAAGTGCAGAAGCTCTATCATAGTAACTAGTGGGAATCAGGGAAAATTTATTATACTACTGCGATAGAATGCCATAGCAACTAGTAGAAGCTACAAAAGTGCAAACACATTATCATATTAATCAGTGGAAAATGTCAAAAATACATTACACTACCGCAGTAGAATACCGTGATAACTAGAGGAAAAGTTTAGAAATAAAGGAAAATGAAGGCAGTGCCACGGTAACCATGATCAATACCGCAACAATTAACCCAAAAAGCAGACTTCCGTGCATGTTTCTCCCTTCCCTTGTTCTCCTATGGCCTTGCCATCCTAATACCTCAAACTCTAGACCACGAACCATGCATTGAGACTTTGATAGAGTTAGTACACCATCTTTGATCCGTTGAATCCTCTAGTTGCTCCAAAAGAACGCCCAAAAGTTGGTTCTTGCCATTTCTATGTAGTATTTTGGGTTTTCCTTGTTTCTATTACTATGGTTGTTGTGTGGGATGGCTAGGCAATCAAAGAGCACCAAGAAGATGGCTAAGAGAGCAAAAGAGAAGGGATTTGCACTTGCTTGAGTGGTGAGAATGGGGTGGTCATGCTGGGTTTATAGAGTTTAATTTGGTTGGGTTTAAGAAGTTTGGTTTTGTTTCCTTGATAAAAAATTTTCGAAACTCTTCCCTTTTCTATTTTGTTTGTTTCATATGTACAAGTCTTAGTAAGTGATGGTTTTAGCAATAATCTACATGTTTGGAAATTTTACATGATCGTTTGGAAAATTTACATCATCGTTTTTACGTAAGTTTTTACGTATTACTGCCGTAGTGGAATGCATTACCACGGTAACCAAAATATAATGTTTTAATTGGTTTTTTTGGGCACAACATGCACTACCACGGTAATGGAATTTAGTACCGCGGTAACCAGTGAGTTGGCTTCATGAAAATTTTTGTGTTTTATCATACATCTTCAATGACATTATTTTCATGGTTTCCTCAAAGTTTATTTTATTTTATTTTATTTTATTATCCAATAAAATTTTTGGGTATTACACTCAATCATGCATATTCTCATCAAGCATAGTATGTATCTTCAATGTGTATCCTTAACTAAACAGGCATCCATGTACACAATATTTAAAGCAAAATAATAAGTTAAAATTTGAAAATTATATCCACCTCCGAGTTTTGTTCCTTCTAGTCCTTGTGTTGTTATTCCAAGCCTTCTTGACTCTTCAAACTTAAGGATTGAGAATAAATTCATTGTTTTTAGTGATTAATGTTTGTTAACACATTTAAACCGTGTTCTAATGAATCTCTATCATATATGGTGTTTAATTGTGCAAGGATATAATCCTAGATGAGTCTAAATTTGTTCCTACTTCTGTGTATGTAACACCCCGACTCCCAAGCCCCCATCGTCCACGTCATCTAATGGTTTAATTTTCTTCGATCAATAACCTTGGGCTGCCCGGGAGACGAGCCTGTGCTACATTCTTCTTTTCTTTCCTTTCTAATCATTCATGACATTATAAATAAAACAAAACTCTTCATTTATTTGTTAAAAAATATAGAGTACATAATCTATTACATTGGAAAATAAATTTAAAACTGAAATAAATAATCTAGCTTGGGCCCAACTGCCCTACAACGAAATAAAGAAATTTCTTAAAAAAAAGTCTCCCACGTGAGCTGATAATTTAATTTCCTGAAATGTGAAAAATAGGGGGTGAGCTAAAAAGTCCAGTGAATCATTCCAACTATTTAATTCATTATTTCAACCAAATAATACAAGCATATCAAACACTTTCAGGGATTAAATCGATTCAAAACAATATCTTGTTTCAGTCGTAATTTAGACCGAATGGGGATAACCTCTATGCTCTAGATCTACGGAGAGAGATCAATTCTGAAACTCAAACCCATCTCTAGTTGGATCATTCCTGAAACTCGTTCCATTCTGGTGTCAGTATTGACAGCCAGTTCCAATTCTCCATGGAACACAGAAAGTCCCCCGTACTGGTACGTGATTGTAATCTTCTTTAATCTTATTTTTGTGTATAGGAGCCATATAAATAAATATTCGACTAGTATTTAAATATTCCAACAGTATAACATTCGCATTCATGAAACATTGACTTTCGATTTCTGATGTAGAAGATCGTACAAGACGCAACTACAAAGCATACTCTCTTCGTCATAAGCAGTATATTGTTAAATAATAGTTCTAATAGTATGACATTCATATTGACTTTCGATTTCTGATGTAGAAGATCGTACACAATGCAACTATGGAGCATACTCTCTTTGTCATAAGCAATATAATAATCGAATAGTATAAATACAAAGTACAAGAATAAAATCAAACTAATAAAATAAACAAGCATTATTTAAATCAAGATAATAAATTAAAAGAAAGGAAAGAAATTCACCTTGAGATCGCTTCCTGAATTTTGTAGCACTTCGTTGCTACTACGTCACCAGCTATTTGAAATAGCTCTAGAAAAAGAAGAAAAAGACTGAAGTTGCCAAGAAGGAGGCGAAGAGAAGGAGGCAAGAAAGATTGAGGAATTTCAACTCTTGTGTTTGGGATGAGTGAAATGGTTAGAGTAGGGCGTTTATATAGAGTCTTATAGGGTTAGTTTCATCATTTTTCACCTTCTAAGTCAGGATAATTTTCATTTTTAGCTTGCTTTGGTGGCTAGATGATTAGGGTTTTCGTTTTAGGGTTTTTGCCATTTTTTTCCTGTCCAAATCAAGGGTCAAAATGCATTTTTTTCGTTAAAGATAAAAGGCTAAAAAAATTTCAATTTTTTTTTATATATAATGGGGGGCGCACGAATTCCCGCATAGTGCCCCGCTGTGCACATGGGCCTTAGGCCCATGCGCATAGAAAATAATTTTTTTATACTTATATATATATATATATAATTTATTATTATTATTATTATTATTATTATTATTTTAATTCCACAAATGTATACATATATATTTAAGTTTCATAAATAACATATTAAATATATTATTCAAAATATTATTTTCTTGCATATAGACCTATTAATTATATTTACCCAATATTACTACATATTAATGCATATCCATATATACATACATATACATATATATATATATATATATATATATACGTCCCAATTAATAAAGCATCACAAATATAGGCATGGACTAATATACATGTGTCTAATAAATTGCACTACAAAATAAAACAAAAATTTTGGGTTATCACATTTTACCCCCCTAAAAAGGGATTTCGTCCTCGAAATCTATTGGTAGGTTACTTGAGTGTCTGTTGATGGATTGCTTCTAGTGAGTATTTCTGGGTACTTATTCTGTATTTCACTTTCCAATTCCCAAGTAGCCTCTTCTATTCCATGGTGTTTCAAAAAGACTTCGACTAAGGGAATATCTTTTGTTCTCAGGCTTTGTGCCTTGCAATCTAGAATCTTAACGACTACTTCTTCATATGTGGCATCATTCTAGATGTCTACTTCTTCCCATCGAATTATGTGGAAGGGATTTGGTTCGTATTTCTATAGCATTGATACGTGAAATACATTGTGGATTGAGGACAGTTGGTTTGGAAGGTCTAGTCGTAGGCGCATTTCTTCTTGAGTATCTCGAAGGGTTCAATGAATCATGGTGCTAGTTTTCCTTTAATTCCAAATCATTTGATTCCCTTTTGAGGGCTAATCCTTTGAAACACTGTATCGCCTAAGTGGAATTGTAAAGGTCTTCTTCTTCTATCAGCGTAGCTTTTTTGTCTACTTTGTGTAGTTAACATACGCTTCTGGATTTGTTTCACTTGATTGTTCATCTCCTGCATGAGATCTGGCCCAGTAAGAGCGTGATCCTCAAGTTCAGCCCAACAAGTTGGTGATCTACAAAGCCTCCCATAGAGGGCTTCATACGGAGCCATCCTCATACTTGCCTGGTAACTATTGTTGTAAGCAAATTCCACCAAGTGCAAGTACTTACTGTAGTTCCCTTTGAAGTCAAGGACACAAGACCTCAGCATGTCTTCTAGCATCTGAATAACTCTTTGTGATTGGCCGTCTGTCTGGGGGTGGAAAGTCATACTCATGGTGAGTGTAGTGCCTAGTTCCTTTTGTAGACTCTTCCAAAATTGTGAGGTGAAGCGGGTGTCTCAGTCTGACACTATTATCTTAGGTACCCCATGAAGGCGTATAATTTCTTTCACATAAAGTTCGCCTAGTTTGTTCACTTGGTCTGTGGATCTAATGGGAAAGAAGTATGCATTTTAGTGAGGCGATCCACAACTACCCAAACAGTATCTTTCCCTTTATGATTTCTAGGTAATTCGCTGACGAAGGCCATGGCAATGTTGTCCCACTTCCATTCTAGGATTGGAAGTGGTTGTAACAATCTAGAGGGCTTCCGGTGTTCTGCCTTTACCTGCTAACAGGTTAGGCACTTAGAAACATACTTGGCTACATCTTTCTTCATACCTCTCCACCAATAGGTTTTTTGAAGATTTTGATATATCTTATCTCCTCTGGGGTGCATCGTATATTTTGTTTGATGGGCTTCATCTTGAATAGTTTGCCTACTCGATCCATATTGTGGTACACAAATTCTTTCTCCGAGTCTTAAGGCACCCTCGCCATCCATTCTAAAGTTGGTATGCTTTCCTTATTGAATCCCCTCAATCAACATTTTGAGCCATTTGTCCTACCTCTGATCTTCTCTGATCTGATGTAGAAGATCTAGTTGAGAAGTCATACTGTATAGATAGGCTTGTTCTTCATTCAATGTCACACCTATCCGAAAGTTTTCGATCAATTGGTACATTTGACCTTTTTCCTCCTCTTGTTTGCTGGATTTTCTACTGAGGGCTTTTGCTACTACATTGGCTTTTCTTGGATGGTAATGGAGTTAAAAATCATAGTCTTTAAGGAATTTCATCCATCGATGCTACTTGAGGTTTAATTCTTTTTGGGTATAGATGTATTTTAGACTTTTGTGATCTGAAAATAAGTCAAACCTCTCACCATACAGGTAATACCTCCATATCTTCAAGGCAAACACTATAGCTGTTCATGTGTTGGGTAGTTTCATTCATGGATCTTTAGCTGTCGCGAGGCATAGGCGATAACCTTTCCTTCTTACATTAATATTGCACCCAATCCATTTTGTGAAGCATCAGTTTATAGAACATACATGATGCCATGAGTTGGAGTGACTAAAATAGGGGTTGTAGTCAATCTCCTCTTCAGTTCTTTGAATGATTGTTCCCACTTCTCATCCCGATCGAATGGAACTTCCTTTCTGGTTAGCCTTGTCATAGGTTCTACTAATTTGGAAAAGTCTTGAATGAATCTTCTGTAGTATCCAGTTAGGCACAAGAAGCTTTGGATCTTGGTGACCATCTTAGGTTGTTTCCAATCCATGATAGCTTCCACCTTTTCAGGATCAATAGATATGCCTTCCGCTAATACTACATGGCCAAGAAATTTAACTATCTTCATCCAAAATTCACACTTGTTGTATTTGGCATACAGTTGGTGTTTTCTGAGTGTTTCTAACATGATCTGTAGGTGTTTTAAGTGTTCCTCTTTGGACTTTGAGTATATTAGGATGTCGTCAACAAATACCATGACAAACTAGTCAAGGTATTGCCTAAATACTTGGTTCATTAAGTTCATGAATGCTACCGGGGCATTGGTTAGACCAAAAGGCAATACTATAAACTCGAAGTGTCCATATTGAGTTCTGAAGGTAGTCTTGTGTATGTCTATTTCATGGATCCTCAACTGATGATAGCCTGACCTAAGGTCAATTTCTTAAAAGTGACTCATCTCAATTGATCAAATAGGTCGTCTATCCTTAGTAAAGGATATTTGTTATTTACCATCGCTAGATTTTGTTTTTTATAGTCGACACAAAGTCACATAGATTCGTCCTTATTTCACATGAACAATACTAGATCCCCCCAAGGAGATTCACTTGGTCTGATGAATCGTTTCTCCCTGAGCTCGTCTGGTTGAGTCTTCAACTTGATCAATTCTACTAGTGTCATACGGTATGGAGGTATAGCTATGATTTGGTTCCAGCTTGGAGTTCAATCTTGAACTCGATGCTTCTAGTTGGAGGTAATCCAGGTAAGTCATCAGGGAATACGTCTTCCTAGTCTCGAACTACTTCTAGGCTCTTGATCTCTTTTGATCCTTCAGAGTCTTCTTCCAAGAGGTTTTCTAGGTCATCATTCTGTCTTAAGCAGTTTAACATGACCATTACTGGACTCCTAGGCAAGCTATGAATATCACCGTTTACCTTGAAAGTTTCTCTTAAGGGTAACGTTATGGTCACTCTTCTCTTGGGACAATTGATTTGTGCCTGATACTAGTCCAACCAGGCCATACCCAATATCACGTAATACTCATGGAATGGCAGTACACGGAGGTCGGCTGAAATCAACTTATCCCCAAACCTAAGGTCATAGGTACACATTTGTTTTGATGTAATAGTAGCTCCTATAGGTATTGATACATTCAACGTCATAGGCAAAGTCTTTGTTACTAGTTGTAATCTATTAACTAGTTTTGTAGAAACAAATGACTTTGAAGCACCCGAATCAAACAACAGTTTTATAGCAGTGTTCAATAATAAGAATGTACCTTCAACAGTAGGGATTTGGTTTTTCGGGGCTTCAGCGATAGCAAATACTCTTGCCTGGTTTTGGCCCCGGCCTTGGTTCTGATTCTGCGCCTGACCCTGGATTTGATTTTGACCCTGGATTTGATTTTGCCCTTGGTTGTTATTTTGTCGAGGAAGTTGTTGTTGAGAACATATATTCTACTCTCCCCATTGATTATTTGGAGGTTGTTGTTGCTGTCGCGTCTGGATTTTGCTGGGACAAAACTTCGATAGGTGCCCTCGCTGATTGTAATTGAAACACCGCCCTTGACATCTTGCCAACTTTAATTATTCTTCCATTTTGGGTCGATTTTGCCCTTGTGGCATTTTATTTCCGTCATTCTAGTTAAAATTCCTTTTCTTCTGATCTCCTTGGTGATTTCTATCACCTGCTGGTTTCTTGTTCCTGCTTCTTAACCTTTGCTCAAAATTTAGCTCTTGCTCTAAGGTTAATGCCCTATTTACTACTTTTCTATATGTCTTCGGGCAAGCTGTCTTTATCAATTTTTAGATCTTAATCTTGAGACCCTGGGTGAAACGGTTGACCTTCTTCTTCTCATCACTGATTAATTCAGGTGAAAACTTTGCCAACTCAATAAATTTGGCCTCATATTCGCCTACCGTCATCTCTCTTTGTTTCAACTCAACGAAGTCTTCTTGCATCTTCGTCAGTGTTGCTTCCAGGAAGAATTTCTCGTAAAATATTTTCCTAAACTCTTTCCAGGTCATTCGGCTAACATCAATGGTCGAGCCAGCTTTTACCATCGCCCACCAGCTTCTAGCTACTGCCTTAAATTGTTGGGTAGCTAACGCTACCCTACTAGGACCCGTCACTCTTAACATGTCCAAGTGTTCTTCTAATTCTTGGTACCAATGATCATCTGTTAAACTATCAGTACTACCGTAGAATTGTGATGGTCCCAGTTTCTTCAGTTCTAGTAGCAACTTTCTATGTTCGTTGTCTTCCAGGTCCTTCGGTTCCTCCTGAGGATCCGGAATCTCGGGTGCTGGCACTTGCTATTGCATCAGAATCTGTTCTTGCACCCGTAGCTATGGTGTCTCCTGTGGTATCATTCGAGCTAGTGTCTGTTCTATTTGTTCCATCACTCTTCTAGTGATTTCATTCATCATGTGTTCCATTCTAGCCTCAACCATGTCGTTCTGCACTTCCTGAGAGTCGGTATCGTCGGATGTAGCACCTCTTGTTGCGTATCTCCCAGGTCCAGCTATTATCTACACATTAATGTTGATTTAGTATTCATTCTTGTCATTTTGTTTAATCAGTTCTATCATGACTCTAGATTCATGTCTCTAGGTTCTCGATCTGTTTAGTGGTCTAATAATTTATTCTTCTAGGTCAATTTTGTTTTTGGGTAAAGGATTTGGTTTCATACAAGTAGTAAGATCATCATGCATTCAATCATTCAAGAAATTCACGCTAGCATAGTAAAATTATAGGTTTTCGCCTATGCCTCCAGGTTCGTGTGTCCCATACTACCTTTGCCCTTTGACATAGCCTTCCACCCAGAGATCTCACTACACCCAATCAATTTCGCAAATGTCTTGATTTCTAAGGCTTCCCAAGCCCCACTATGCTTGATTATCCCATACCAGCCAAGCATATGAACAAAGTTCATCCAAAGCCACCGATCATTCACCAAACATGGTCCATCATGCTCTGAGTTCAGGATTCTTCCGTACCCCTAAATTCTTATGCATCTCATACCACATAGAAACCAAGGATACGAGATCCTCTCGATCTCGTGCTTTGACCAAACAAGTGTTCGTTTTTCACACATTTCTGGTCTCTAACTTATGTCCTAAAAGTTTATTCATGATTCACTGTGCCACCCTTGGCAAACCCCAAGTCTCTACTTAAGGTCTCTTTCCTAGACCTAGGTTCTCAAATCCTTGTTGGCATCTCCTTTGGACCATAGTAACTCTAACTACTCATATGAGCTGGTGGGACAACCTCTAAATCGGATGGTGAGACCGAAGTCTACTTAGCAACCGTGCTTTCTAGAACGGGATAACCGGTCTCCCTTTCAATGTTTAGCTTTGTTCAGGACAAGGCTTACCCACTATCAGCTCAACTTGTAATCTTTGTATCCAAACAAAACCGTTGAAAACATTTATTTTTTTTTGAAAAACAATTTTTCAAAATCATTTCATTTTTCAAAACAAGAGGTAGGGCTTCTAAATTAAATAAATAAATAGTCTTACCTGACTAATCATTTTCTTCTAATTCTTACCTAGGGCATCTAAAGCCTAGGCTCTAATACCACCTTTGTAACACCCCACCTCCTGAGCCCCATCATCCATGTCACCTGACGGTCTAAGTTTCTTTGATCAATAATCTTAGGCCGCCCGAGAGCCGGCCCGTGCTACATTTTTCTTTTCTTTCCTTTCTAATCATTCATGGCATTATAAATAAAACAAAACTCTTCATTTATTTATCCAAAAATTCTGAGTACAAAATCTATTACATTGGAAAATAAATTTAAAACTAAAATAAATAATCTAGCTTGGGCCCAACTGCCCTACAACGAAATAAAGAAATTTCTTAAAAAAAATCTCCTACATGAGCTAATAATTTAATTTCCTGAAATGTGAAAAATAGGGGGTGAGCTAAAAAGCCAAGTGAATCATTCCAACTATTTAATTTATTATTTCAACTAAATAATACAAGCATATCAAACACTTTCAGGGATTAAATCAATTCAAAACAATATCTTGTTTCAGTTGTAATTTAGACCGAATAGGGATCTGTGCTCCAGATCTAGGGAGAGAGATCAATTCTGAAACTCAAACCCATCTCTAGTGAGATCATTCCTAAAACCTGTTCCATTCTAGCATCAGTATTGACAGCCAGTTCCAATTCTACATGGAACACAAAAAGTCCCCCGTATCGAGACGTGATTATAATCTGATTTAATCTTATTTTTGTGTATAGGAGCCATATAATTAAATATTCGAACAGTATTTAAATATTCCAATAGTATAACATTCGCATTCACAAAACATTGACTTTCAGTTTCTAATGTAGCAGATCGTACAAGACAACTACAGAGCATACTCTCTTCGTCATAAACAGTATATTGTCAAATAATAGTTCCAACAGTATAACATTCATATTGACTTTTGATTTCTGATGTAGAAGATCATACAAGACGCAATTACAAAGCATACTCTCTTTGTCATAAGCAATATAATAATCGAATAGTATAAATACAAAGTACAAGAATAAAATTAAACTAATAAAACAAGCAAGCATCATTTAAATCAAAATAATAAATTAAAAGAAAGAAAAGAAATTCACCTCGAGATCGCTTCCTAAATTTTGTAGTACTTCGTTGCTACTACTTCACCAGCTATTTGAAATAGCTCTGGAAAAAGAAGAAAAGGGCTGAGCTTGCCAACAAGGAGGCAAAGAGAGAGAAAGAAGAATTCCAATTCTTGCTTTGGGATGAGTGAAATGGTTAGAGTATGAGAGTTTATATAGTCTTATAGGGTTAGTTTCAACATTTTTCGCCTTCCAAATTAGGAGAATTTTCATTTTTAGCTTGCTTTGGTGGCTAGATGATTAGGGTTTTCATTTTAGAGTTTTTTGTCATTTTTTCCCATCCAAATCAAGGGTCAAAATGCATTTTTCGTTAAAGATCAAAGGCTAAAAAAATTTTCAATCTTTTTTATATACAATAGGGGGCGCATGAATTCGCGCACAACGCCCCGCTTTGCGCATGGGCCTTAGGCCCATGTGCATAGAAAATATTTTTTTGTATACTTATATATATATATATAACTTTTTTTATTATTATAATTTTTTAATTCCACAAATGTACATATATATTTAAGTTTCATAAATAACATATTAAATATATTATTCAAAATATTATTTTCTTGCATATACACCTATTAATTATATTTACCCAATATTACTACATATTAATTCACATCCATATATATATGCATAATATTAATTACCCAACATGTATATATATATATATATATATATATATATACATATATGTCCCAATTAATATAGTGCCACATATATAGGCATGCACTAATATACATGTGTCTAATAAATCGCATTACAAAATAATACAAAATAATTTGGGGTATTACAATGTACCTTGGTAGAAGAAAGGAATATCGCAATATTCAAAATGCATAACTGAGAAACAAGAAGTGCAAAAGCACTACCATAGTAGGCTACCATGATTATCAGAGGAAATTACAGAAGAAAGATCACATTACCGCGATAGGCTACCATAGTAACAAGTAGGTGATAAAAGAAAATAGACACATTACCGCAATAGATATCGCGATAACTAGAGGACAATGTCAAAAATGCATTACACTACCATGATAGAGTACGACGGTAATCAAAGGAAAAGTTCAAAATAGAGAAAATCTAATGCAACACCATGGTAACCATGATCAATATTGCATGAAAAGTGAACTTTTGTGCATGTTTCTCCCATCTCTTGTTCTTTTATGACATTGGTATCCTAATACATCAAATTGTAGACCACAAACCATGCATTAAGAGAAGATAGGTTAATTATACATTATTTGATCTGTTAAATCCTTCGATTATTCCAAAAGGGGGTTTTTGTCACTGCTATACAGTATTCAGGGTTTTCCTTCTCTTTACTACTATGGTTGTTGTGTGGGATAGTTTGGGAACTAAAGAGTACCAAGGAGACGTCTAGGAGGGCAAGAAGAGAAAGGGCTCATGCTTACTTGAGTTGTGAGAATGGGGTGCTCATGTTGGATTTATATAGAGTTCAATTTGGTTGGGTTTAGAAAGTTTGGTGTTGTTTCCTTGACAGAAAATTTCCTAAACTCTTCTCTTTTCTATTTTGCTTGTTTCATGTGTACAAGTCTTAGTAAGTGATGGTTTAGCAATAACCCAGGCATTTGGAAACTTTACACGATCGTTTGGAAACTTTACATAGTTATTTTTGTGCAAGATTTTACGTCTTACTGCAGTAGTGGAATGCATTACTATGGTAACCAAAATATAGTGTTTTAATTGTTTTTTTTTTGGGCACAACATGCACTACCGCGATAATGCAATTCATCACCGTGGTAACCAATGAGTGGGCCTCATGCAAATTTTTGTGTTTTGTTTCGATTTTTCTACCCCTTCATACATTGAATTATACATCTTCCACAACATTATTTTCATGGTTTCCACAAAGTTTATTTTATTCAAACTATTTTATTTTATTTACTTTATTATCTAATAAAATTTTGGGGTATTACATTCAATCATGCATATTTTCATCAAGCATAACATGTATTTTCAATGCATATCCCTAACTAAATAAGCATTCGTGTACACTTTATTTAAATTGAAATATTAAGTTAAAATCTGAACATCATATCCACCTTGGAGCTTTGTTTCTTTTAGTCTTTATGTTGTAATTTCAAGCCTTCTTACTCTTCAACCTAAAGGATTAAGAATCAATTCATTGTTTTTAGTGATTAATGTGTGTTTAATACTTTTAAACCATGTTCTAATGATTTTCTATCATATATGTTGTTTAATTGTGCAAGGATATCATCCTATATGAGTCTAAATGTGTTCCTACTTTTGTGTACCCCAGTAAAAGAAAGGAATACCACAGTAATCAGAATGCATAAGTGAGAAATGAAAAGTGCAAAGCACTACCATAGTAGTCTACCATGGTAATAAGAGGAAATTACAGAAGAAAAGTTACACTACTATGTTAGACTACCACAGCAACCAACGGGTGATACAAGAGAAGAGACGCATTACCGTGATAGACTATCATAGTAACAGAGGACATTGTCAAACAATGCATCACACTACCGTGATAGAATACCAAAGTAATCAAAGGAAAAGTCTAGAAATAGAGGAAATTGAATACAATGCCATGGTAACCATGACTAGTTGTAATAAACCAAATTTTTATAACGCGTACACGTCGAAAATAAATTCTTAAATATATTAAATAAGTACAAAAATGTTTGAAAACATGATTTAAATATTTGTTATAATGTTT